>JAECUM010001853.1:0-17111 GCA_016617855.1 Megalonaias nervosa | reverse complement strand
CCATCTCAACAGTCTTTGATTTTTATTTTTCATTCTGCTGATGAAAGTAAGGGGGTTGTGGTCACTAAACACAACAACCGGAGAAGGAGCTGAACTGATATAAACTTCAAAATGCTGTAATGCTAGCATTAAAGCCAAGCATTCCTTCTCAATTGTTGAGTAGTTTGTTTGGTGTTTATTTAATTTCTTAGAGAAATAACACACTGGGTGTTCTACACCATTTTTGTCATCTTGAAGCAAAACTGCTCCAACCCCAACATCACTTGCATCCACAGATAGTTTGAATGGTTGACTGAAATCTGGAGCTGTTAAAACTGGTGCATTTTTAAGTATGGCTTTTAATCTATCAAAAGCCTCTTGACATTTTTCAGTCCAAAGAAACTTGTTTTTCTTTCTCAACAAGTTTGTCAGAGGTTCAACAATATCAGAAAAATTAGAACAAAATTTGCGATAGTACCCGGCCATACCCAAAAATCACATCAGCTGTTTTTTACTGACAGGCACAGGAAATTCAGAAATAGCCTTGACCTTAGCATCTATAGGTTTAATTTGACCATGTCCCACAATATGTCCTAGAAAAGTAACACGCGCACGGCAGAACTCACTTTTAGATAAATTAATAGTCAAATTTGCATCCGTGAGTCTGTCGAAGAACTTCCGAATCGTGGCTAGATGTTCTTTCCAGGTGTTGTTGTAGATGATGACATCATCAATATAGGCATCACAATTGTCTAGACCAGATGTAATCACATTCATAAGGCGTTGAAAAGTACTTGGAGAACCCTTCATCCCAAATGGCATTACTTTATACTGGTAGAGTCCATCTGGAGTCACAAATGCCGAAATTTCTTTTGCTCTTTCCGTTAATGGAATTTGCCAAAAACGCTTCAGAAGGTTGAATTTAGTGACGTATTTGGCATTTCCAATTTTGTCGATACAATCGTCGATTCTTGGCAATGGAAATGAGTCTGTTTTTTTCACACTGTTCACCTTCCTATAATCCGTACACATTTGGAAAGTTTTATCCGGTTTCGGAACAAGAATGCACGGTGAACTCCAATCACTCTTACTGGGCTCTATAAAATCATTTTCCAGTAAATACTGAATATCTTTCATGTATTCCTGTTTAAAAGGATTCATCCTGTATGGCCGTTGTTTCATGGGTTTTGAATCTACTATCAACGTCGTGAAAAATTTTGTTTGTTCTTGTAGGTATGTCTGGAAACAAGTGTTCATATTCAGACAATAATTGTTTAAGTTCACTTTTTTCTTGATTTTGTAAATGAGAAAGTTTCTGGTCTAGATTTTCCATAACTTCCGAATTCCGAAGACTTGTTGTTCCAAGATCAGAAGAATCCATCAGAATTCCTTCTTTCAAATCCTCAGTTGGTGGGACAGGTACAACTAAATTTATTGCATGATTTACGTGGCTATTTCTTTTGAAATAGTAGTACTCCATTAATTTACTTAGACCAGAGTACTAATTATTATAATTTAACTCATTCACTTTCTTTTTTACTTTGTAAGGGCCATAAAATCTAACTTGAAGAAAATTCTGTAGAATGAGCAAGAGAGAATGGACTTTATTACAGGACTCAAATATTCTCTCAAGTAAAGTTTGGTGAAACTATAGTTTCACTTTTGACTTGAACTGCGGAATGCCAAATTCAAGTATAACAAGCTGGAACATTCCAGACTTGAAATTTGACCTTTGATTAGATTGATAAAATTTGAGAAGGCCAAATTGAGTAAAATTCCTCAAAGGAATTACCTCTGGAAAACTTGTTGACGCACACTTGATGGTCAACAAATTTTGGTTACCTGACTTGGTCTTTGGTAAGGGACTAACACAATCTCCCATAGTTCTACTGAATGGTTCGTCAAATGCAGGAATTGGTTGCAGATGAGCTTTAGGTATCTTTTGATTTCGTTTTCCTACAATTTGACAAGTTTGACAAGATCTACAAAACTTGCACACATCACTTTTGATTTTTGGCCAATAGAAGTGAGTCAAGATCTTGTGATACGTTTTATTTATCCCTAAATGACCAGCCATAGGAGTTTCATGGGCCAAACTAAGTATTTCCTGTCTGTAAGGTTTCGGAACCACAATCTGATATTTTACTGACCATTCGTCACTAGCAGGTACCTCAGGAGGTCTCCATTTTCTCATAAGAACTCCATTTTCAATGAAGTAACAGACAGGTACTTCAGTTGCTTCCGTTTCACTAACGGCCCGCTGAAACAAACAGGAGATCTCAGGATCCTTCTCCTGTTCGACGACAAGTGATTGTCGTTTATCACCTTGATCAGATAAAAGAGAATGAGTATTCAAAAGAGGATCACTATGATCAATACCTTTTGACTGATCCAAATTAGAAGTGAAAGTGACCTCATCAAAAGCCTGATCAATACATGTGTCGGCTAAAGGAATACTTTCCTTATCAAAATCATTCTGAAGAGCTTTCTTTGCCATAGCTCTGGTAACTGCACAAGCTGGGAATAAATCAGGGATTTCTTTTTCAACAGGATCAACTTTCTGATCCAAAGAAGGCTTGTCAGTTACAGGTGGATTAACTACAACCTTGTCTCCAGCTAGGTCATTGCCTAGCAACAAATGAATGCCCTCAACAAGTAAAGTAGACACTACACCGACTATCACAGGTCCTGAAACTAAGTCTGATGACAAATTAACAGAATGGAGAGGAACATTAACAAAGCCGCACTCTACTCTCTGAATGAGAACACTCTCATCAGAACAGGTCTTCTCAGAAGAAGGTAAAATACCTGAAACTAAAACACTCTGAGAAGCTCCTATATCCCTCAAAATTTTAATAGGGATAGGATTGGCCAAATCACCCAAGAGTGATATAGAACCCTTCGACATGAATGGTTCAGAATTCTCCATAACACAATCAGACTGAGGTTTTTTAAACCCAACAAATGTATTGTTTTCAATACATGACCGTGACCTTGACCTCTTAGCAATAAGAGCATTTGGGATAGGTCTATCTTGATTCTGATGCCTATATTTCAATTTGAAGCAATCAGAAATGACGTGTCCTTTTTTCTTACAATAGGTACACATAGGAATAGACAAGGATTTTGAATCAAGTCTCTCAGAGGCTTGATTTTTAGAATTTGTGCCAGATTGAATTTTACTGAGAGTCGTATTTGGTTGAAACACCTTTCTATCAGTAGACTGCTGAGTGAAAGATTTGCTTACAGCAGGAACTTTATGAGTTAAGGAATACTTATCAGCAGCAAGAGCAGCATTTTCCAAGGTTTTGACCTCATGATCTTCAAGGTGATTTTTGATATCACTAGGAATACAGTTTTTAAACTCTTCAAGTAATACCAGTTGTTTGAGTCTTTCATAATCATGTTCAATTTTCTCAGACAGACACCATCTCTTGAACAACTGTTCTTTTTCTCTAGCAAATTCAACATAAGTGTGTCTAGTTTCTTTTTTGTAGTTTCTGAACCTTTGCTGATAAATCTCAGGGATTAACTCGTAACCCTTCAAGATGCATTCCTTAACCAAATCGTAATCAGAACTTTGTTGTATTGACAGAGATATATAGATATCTCTGGCCTTCCCATAAAGTACACTCTGCAATAATTGAGTCCAGTACTCTCTTGGCCATTTTGAATTCTCAGCAACTTTTTCAAAAAGAATAAAATATTTATCTACTTCCTTTTCACTAAAAGGGGGAACTAACTTGATATTTCCTAAAATGTTAAAATTTGAATTTGCGCGAGAAGTGGAATTGTGCCTGCTACTTGCCAGCTCAAATTCTTTCATTCTAATTTGAAATTCTTTATCTTTTTCATCCTTCTCTTTTTGCATCTGTCTCTCTCTCTCCCTTTCTTCAAATTGCATTTGTTCCTTTTGTAATTCCATTTGTCTTTCTTTTTCCCTTTCTTCTATTTGTCTTTCTTTTTCCCTTTCTTCTATTTGTATTTGTTCCTTTTGTAATTCTATTTGCCTTTCTTTTTCCCTTTCTTCAAATTGTAATTTCATTTGTTCATTCTGATTCTGAAGCTCGAGCTTCCTTAACTCTATTTCCATTTTTTTTTTATTTTTAGTTCTATTTTCTTACTGTCAGAGTCTGTCATGGACTTACTGACAGATGCCAAAACACTTTGGTCAAAAACATTCTGTCCTACCAAATATTGAATTAAAATTTTTTTGATTTCTTGCTTTGTCAAAGAAGCTTTTGCTTCAGAAAGATCGTACTTTCTGGCAAGTTCAAGCAATTCATCCTTCTTCAGACTATCCAACTGTTCTTGAGTTGGGTTAGAAAGAAAACTCTCCACTTTTGACATTCTCAAAGAAAGCCTGTTGTTTTCACTAAGATTACAAATAAAATGGGATTTGAACTAGGGGAATTTAAATTTCAAGTTTTTAAACAATTTCATATATCAGCCAATTTCATATATCAGCTAATTTCATATATCAGCTAATTTCATATATCAGCCAATTTCATAGATCCATCCCGGACGAGCCCCCAATTTCTTTATGTTACGTATCAGCTCGTTCAAAGTAACACAAAGAAAGAGTAAAGACAACAAGCTTTGTAAATTTTAACAAAAATAATTTATTTCCCTAGAAAACACGGTGAAAAGGTAAATTGATGAAACAAGACTTACGATTTACGAAGAAGATTCCAAAAATTTGTTCTGAAGTTGTGAAAACACATAAGTCCTGTGAATAAACAGTTCTAATTTGATATAGTCTGAATCTCATTTCCGTTCCAAGATGGCGGATGATGACGTCAGACGAAGGCTAACACAAAATGTCCAGAATTTTCACTGTGAATCACAATTTGAATTTTTCTGCTCCAATTTAGAAATAGTTTCAACAAATGTCTTTGTCCAAAGCCAGTAGGGCTGTTCTCCAGGGAAAATAATTATTTAGAAAGTAGATGAAGTACAGCTACCACCACTAACAACACACATGTTGTTCCTAATACGTACGAATGAACAAACACCTCTTTCCAGCACAGAAATACCTTTTCCTTAAGGTATTAGAAACTCTACAAGATGTTATGATGTGACTCTCAAGTATGACTGACTACGACTATGACTATGACTGAACTTTCTTACCGATAACTAAGCATATAAAAGAAACTAATACGTCGTTTCATGTACACACGCACGAAGGACACGTGTGATTTCGCAATCCATCTGGACATTACAAAAGCCAGAACAATATCAGCCAATCATTTACATAGCTACTGCTAAATGTTTACTTGCGACGAATTTACTATCATACAAAGCTCGTGCTTACATGAGCCACATTTACGTTTTAAATAAATATGATGTTTCTAACATACTATTAGACCCATGCAAACATAATCATCATAATAATAATAACTACATTTAATGATGTAAAAATGAAATAAAAATGAAACAAAGAATTAGAAGAATTTAAATTTTAACACACATGTAATTTAACTACAGGGTCGTAACATACTACACTGATAGTCAGGCGAGAAGATTTCTCATTATGACATCAGCATTGTGCTGGGTTTTCATAACAGATAAAAATATCAATATTAACTTCTATATACATCCATGACCATGTTCTTTATAGACGGAATGTTTAATCGTAATTAGGATTTACATGACTTCAGCACCACAGTGGCAGTTTGTGACATGTACTTTAGTCTAGTTTACGGTCAATAGCATATGATGCAACCATACCTATTGGTTTAAGGAAACTACTAGCCAGAGTCAACTCTTTTTATTTATTGTCTGGGTTCAGATTAATCTGCTGACCTTCTTGAGCTAACATAGACCAAGATTAAATAACGTCAGTAGTATTTATATCTGATCTTGTGATACAGTTGTTCATAGCCGTGTTGAAAGATATTTTGCCTAAAAACATGACTGCTGGGCATGCTTAACATGTGACAGTGCAATTATGTAATGAAATTGATCCATGCAGAATGATTTTAGTTGTAAATAATGGGTGGTCACTCACAGCAGAGATCACTCAAATCAGGCTTGACTGTATTTTCAAGACATTGGATGAGTTTGATTATGAGCAAAACCTAAGATCATATATGAGTTAATCTTTTATCTCATTTACTGAGCTTGTTACTACTCTTGGGACTAAATATTTATCAGATTTAGCTCAGATCTGGTAAATAACTTCCTATTATCATGGTCTTAGATTCTGTAATAAATGAGATCAGTACATGTTAATGAGTTGATCTTGCAACTGATTGGTGGGTTTTTTTTGCCTCTCTGGAGATTCTTTCTTTTATCCATTTTTGATAGCACTTGTTACATAGTTTTATATCACCAAAATCTTTGAGGAGTTTGATTATGAGCAAGGCCCAGGGATATTAATTATGCCTTCATGTTTGGAAATAATTTTTATCAGACTATGATAAAATAGGTAAAATTTACATGATGCAATGGTTTGGAGAATGCATAGGATTGTTTTATTACAATACCACATTAACCTGCTTATCATAATTTTCAACTGTTGGGTTATGTAAGCCAAGTGAGCAAAATCAGGCCTACTTTGTCTTCTTGTTCCTATTTGTAGATTGACATATTTAAAATTGAAGCAGCTGATCTTGGAAACCTGTTCAAGATTCGTATTCGACATGATAACTCGATGATCAGCCCTGCCTGGTATTTGGATTATGTGGAAGTCATTGACACAACCAATAACCAATCATACATGTTCCATTGTGAACGTTGGCTAGCGAAGAACAAGGATGATGGCAAGATTGAGAGGACCTTGTATGTTAAGGTATACAAGCTATTTTTTACTTAGTATTTAGAAAGAATGATTGAAGACTTAATTTACAAATGGATTTTTTCCTTACCAAAATTGGCTAGAATTGAAGTTGAAATAGCTGTTGGAATCTTTTTCTAGTAGAGTGTTGTATGCCATAGTGTACATATCTTCAGTCAGGTTTGTGAAATCTTGTGCAGCATAGCAGGAATATTTCATGGTGGAGAATTTTTTTTTTTTATTAGCAATCTCAAAAGGAGGTCATAAAAATAAATGATGTCAAAATTTACTGCCTTAAATATTGTCTAGAACCACAATTGCTAAAACATAATTTGCCATTGTTAGAATCACTCCCCCCCAAAAAAAATCTCCAATTTTTATAGCTAAATTACATGTGATACAGTATTGAACAAAATAAATTAATAATTGTTTTACTGCATAACAAAAATACTGGTTAATTATTAAATCTTTGTATAACTTTTGTCATGCTGATTTAGTCACTAATGCATTCATGGAAGGTCTGTATAACAATTGCCAGTAGGATTTATACTTTTGATGCTAACTTGAGAAAATGAAAAAGATAGTTAAGTAGATGATCTGTTCTTAGTTGAGTAATAATTCAGTTAATTGGAGATTTAATGACAGATTCTCAGCTGTATATACCTTGTCAAAAATTTTTCAATTTGTTCATACAGGGCTATGATGGAGAGATGTCCAGTACAGGTACACTCCGATCAGTAGCACGAGGTTCAGTGCTCAGTTTGGACTCTTTGAAGAGCACAGACCCATTTTCCAAGAGTCCAAGACTATCACGCAAGGCCATGTCTATGTCCATGGAAGACATTCCAGAGGGATCAAGTAAGATTTTTGATATTCTTTTACCAGTCTCACCATCCTACATCACAAGCATGCAGAATACCATTGTATCCTATTGATTGGGATGCATCATATTATTATCTTGATGTTTCAAAACTTTGCGACAAAGAAACTGATTCCCTAAAAATCTGTCCAATAACTTGGGGTTGGGACGAGGCAGCATTTTCTGCTAATTTCTTTTCTGCAGTTGGTTGATTGACATTTGTCTTGTAATGTAGATGATATGATAAAAATTAGAATCATTGTAGTCTGTGTATCAGTTGCTTTTGAAATCTTTTATATGAATGCATTTGTTTCCAAACTAGAAAATACATCAAACAGCAAAATCAACATTTGTGGAGTTCAGATTAACAGAACTGCCACATGTGATCTCGCTGTTCATAGGATTAAACCATTTGATCTTATTTGAAAAATAATATTATTTCTCCATCATGGATCTGGACACAACTTTGTGGATGGATTGTACTTTGAGTAAAGAAGATTACTGAATTTGATTGTTGAAAGGGCAAATTCACAGTAGCTGAAAATGAAAATTGGTTTCTGTGTAAAAAAAAATTACCTTTTGCCAAAAAAAGAAGCCTGTAGGTGTTGGAGTCAAAGGTCAAGATCACTGTTACTGACTGAAGAAAAATGGATCTCACAGGAAGATGCCTGCTGATTTGGGGTTTGAAAGGTCCAAGGTGAAAGTCATTTTGATTCAAAGAAAAATTGCTGTCACAGTGTCTTTTGTACTTGAGTAAGGTCCTTGACCAAACTTTGTGGATGGCTTGCACTTAGGTAAGCAATTTTAGGGTCTAAATGTCAGAGGTTACAGTCATGGTAAGTTTATAAAGAAAATAATGGTATCTGCACAATAAGTTTAGTTCCAGAACACATAATTTAATCAAAGGTTTGAGGTCATTGAGGCCTGTTGATCAGTCATGCCCTACTAGAGCTTTCACAGAGGATTTAAATGTGCATATAATGTACCATGTTTGGGGGGTTATTATTGTTGTCTTACCAGAATTAGTAGATTGTGAGATACGGGTATTAAAGGGTAACCACATGATAAAACCATCATGGCATTGATACTGAATTTGTACAATCTCTTAACCAATTTCACCAGACTGATTTTTGAAATGCTACAGTGTTTTATCATAAAAGTTAGTGAGAGTTTGATGTATTAATCTGGCAAGATGTGTTGTATTCTTTAAAAGAAAAATTGCCCAAAGCACCTTTTCTTAAAAGTTATAAAGATATTCAAAGTTTCTATTTGTGAAGTTTTCATTTTAAATATGTCAGTAGTCAAGTCTCTTCATTTTATTATTAGCTTGACTTTTTACAGAGATGTCGGGACTTGGAAAAACTTATAATTGCTGACCCAATTTAGATTGAACTTTCAGCAGTAAAGCAAATAATAATTCTTTGTGTTTAACTTCAATGCATTGCTTACAATTGTTTGTAAACAATAGCCCACTGCTGCTAGTGCAATCAACTGGAATACACACCCGCACATAATACACTATTGTACTTGAAATAAGTTATCACCCAGTTAATAAAATTATCAATTTACCTACCTGTATGCAAAACTCATGTACATGCATGCATGTGTATCTGTTATCTCACTGAGAGTTCAGAGTTACTTTCAATTTATGCCAGTTTCGATTTACACCATAACCTCAGAAATGCATCAATGGTGTAAATCGATTGTCACCTGTATATGGTGCTGTTTGCAGAAACTTGGTTTTACCAATTTATAATTGTTTTAACAAGATAGATTGAGAAATGTATCATAATCTATAAATTAATTATTTACATGTACAGTTATTACTATTCAGCTATTCCATACACCTTGCACGTAAGCACTGGTGATGGTGAAGACAATGGGACAGACAGTAATGTCTGGGTACGTATAATTGGGCCAAAGAAGGAGACGGGGAAGTTGTTCCTTGAACTTTACCAGAAGGACCGATTTGCTCCTGGATCCACTGAAACTATCTCCATTGAGGCACTGGATGTTAGTGAGATTAAAAAAATTGAGGTAATTTGAATTAGAAAAAAATTAATGAGTGTAAAACTTGACAGAATGAGACTAATATGTTATATTTAACAGGATAATCATGTTTAAATCATAAAAGCCAGTGATAGTATTTGAAAAGTATTTTTTTTATTTCAATGCAAATTGATTTCAGTAAATTAGAACTTTGTGGGCCAAGAACTCTCTATTGCTCTATTCCATATTTTTGAGGTAGTATGTATCCTCATGTCTGTTTTTTTTTTTGTAAATATTTTCCTTTTCAGATTGGCCATGATGGCACCACTCCTGGCTCTGGTTGGTACCTTAAACAAGTGGAGGTCAACATGCCAACCAAAGGAAAGCATTACACCTTCCCCTGCAAGAAATGGCTTGCCCGTGACAAGGAAGATGGCAAGACCAGTCGTTTCCTGTATGTGGATGATGGAATAAGCAGTGTCACTTCTTTCAAGCCTAGTATGTAGACTCTGAAAGTTCAATTTACTCTTATTATGTGTAGGGTTTATCTCTCTTTGCCCTTCATGTTTGGAGGCATTGTTAGAATCGTTTGTGTCCCCACCATGGTCTGTAGAGTGGGGGAATGAAGTGTTACCTATGTGTGTTTGTCTATCTTGTGCATTGGTTTTCATTTCTGCACAGCTACTTTATTTTAAGGACATCATGGATTCAAACGAGATTTGATACATGGTACTTAGTAACAAGAAAACCTGAGTCCAGTTCAATTTTCACCTTTTTCAGTCCTTGATATATTGATTTGTGGTCATTTTTTATTTTTACTCTTGAATCGGTGCAGGTGGTACACCCATCTATAGAAGGAATTGACAAATACCCTGTCAGTCATTTTTTTTTTTTTTTTATTGATCATACCCATAGGAAGCTTCCCACTATCAAACCAGGCTCAGTTTGATTTATTGTGTAAGAACATACTGGCTGCTAAACTTGTGAGACTTTAAATTTGGCCTGTTTAAATGTTGGTCTGACACCTTCTTGATTTTACTGTATAATATGTAAAAATTCAAGCTGTTGTAACTCATGTCTTCCATGCAGTTATTAAAAAAAAAAATTTATGAATAAAAAAAATATTTTCAAATGAAAATCTCTTATTGTAAGGATAATGCTATGCTGATTAGTGGACGTGGATATTGCTGATATGGTGATCTTTTGATTCACTTGGTTATTTACTTGTTCGTCTATGTTATTATCAGATCAAAAAAATGTTTGGCACGTGTGAATGATATCAATATTGGGTTTCTTTTGGGTTTTAAAAATATATTCATTATGACACAGTGATGAAATCTTGTTTTCAGTAGGAAAAACAGATTTGGCCCTCAAACACAGCTAACAAAGCAAACTACTTTTATCAAAACTACTGTCTTTGAAAAGGGTATAAACCATATAAAATATAAGCACTGACAAAAGCTTAGACACATACATGCACAAAAGACAGACTTGTTCTTCAAAAAGTATTTATTTTAGGATTCTTTAGGAGAAGATTATTTTTATTGAATAATGCCTTATTAAGTATGTATTTTATTGACATGTTTAATTGCTGGGTCAAAATATACAGATGCCTACATAGACACAACCACTTTCTTCTTTAAGAACTACTACCTAACTTAATAATGCAGTTACTTTTTTGTAAACCTTGCCTTCCATAATGTGGAATTAACAAATTTAATCCTAGGATAAATTATTTTAATGATTGCCTACACCTATGGTTTTACTATACCTTTCATCTCTTTTTCCAGTGATTGCATATGAGATGACAGTGTACACAGGGGATGTTCAAGATGCTGGCACAGATACCAAGATCACAGTCACCCTGTTTGGGGCAAAAGGAACTACATCCCCAGTAGTCCTTGAAAAGGCTGGGGATAGGTTTGAAAGAGACAGAGCTGACCTCATCAAGGTAAGATACTGTAGATTTTTCAGCAAGTTCAGATTTGTAGCAGAATTCACAATTTGTGCAGATTTTCATGTCATTGGTGGAATTCTTTAAATTTCTTTATTTACTTCCATGCTTTCTGACAGTGGATATGAAATAAAATAGATCTTGAAACCAGTTGTACAGTCTTAACTTTAGCATGATGGGATATTTTCATGATTATAATCTTAGGTAAAATTATTTGTGTTGTGTATAAAAAGGAAGAGAAAAAAAACATAGCATGCATTCCTTAATTTCCATATATATTAGAATTCACGGCTGAATAGAAGATTTTGAGTGTGTGGTATTTTGAAGTTTTAGTGGGGTTGTTTAATTTTTAGCTCACCTGGACATAAGATAAAGTGAGCTCATGGTCTGGTCTTGCATCTGCTGTGTATTGTCTGTCATTCATCAAAAACTGCTATTTTCAACTGATTCTCAAAAATGGGACTAATTTTAACCATATTTGGCATAGAGCATCCTATCATAAAGGCTGATACAGAGGATGCCAATCTGCTATCAAATATGGTCAACACTACTTAAAATAGAAACACTTTCAGATGACTTCCTCACAAAAACCACTGAAAGAATTTTAGCAAATTTTGTGAAGAAACTTCCTACTATGAAGGGCTTTCTGGTTTGTACAACTGATGCCAATCTGGCATCAGATATGCTGCCATTACTAATAACAAAAAAACTTTAAATGACTTCTGAAAAACAGATAGACAGAATTTTGCCAGTTACAAAAACATCCCAGTATGAAGGCTTTTTTGTTTTGTACAAAAAATGGTATCAATCTGCTATCAGATATGGCCACCATCGCTAAAAATAGAAAAAAACTTTTAAGAAATTTTCAGAATTTGCTTTACAGAATTTTAATTTTACCAGATTTAACAAAAAGCATCCCGGCATGAAAATATTTTAATTTTGTACAAATGATGTTGATTGGCCAGCAGATATGACCACCAGTACTAAAAATAGAAGAAAATTCAGACAACTTGTAAAAACCACTAACAGAATTTGACTAAATTTGACAGAAATTGTCATTATAAGTGATAAGTGGGTATGACTGTATACTGCTTGAAAGTTACATTTTTATCCATGAAGAATTCCAGGAAGGTGCTTTAATTTCCTTATGAAATTTCTGTATAAACCATGATGCAGATTTCTCGGCAAGCTGTCTCTTTGCATTTGGCTTTTAGGTAGATGTTGGTCAGGTGAGTGATCTCGGGTCAGCTTGGGAATCTTCTTTATAATGTTGGTGTTGGCATCAACATTGAGGTTTGGTGTTAAAGATTAAAGTTGAAGTTTATGCAAATAAGATACATAGAAGTGTATATTTCAGTGCATGTACAACTAGCATGCAGAACCTTTGTTTAACCTTTATTTATAGAATGTAGTATGAAAGTTCTCTTTTTTTAATTTAGAAAAGGGGCTAATTATTAATGAAAAAACTGTCTTGTTCAGAATAAATTTATTGAAACATCATGATATTTTCCAACTAGTGCAAGGATACTGAAATTTTCAATCAAAAACAACGTTTGGACTACTAAAGTTTTAATTCCTGTTTCCAAAGACATTAAAATGTGGTCTTTCTCAGACAAGAATTCCTTTCTTTTGTGCCAGCTTGAGTTAGAGGATGTTGCGCCAATCAAGAAGATCAGAGTGGAGACTGATGGGAAGGGAAGTAGACCAGACTGGTTTCTTGATAAGGTAAGCTGAAATTTGACCTCATAGAAACTTGGAGAATGCTTCATCCACTACTTAACATAACTTTTTCTGTACAATCAGCATATCTGTTGTTGAAAGTAAAATATTGCTTATCAAAGAAATTTTAAATATGTGACAAAAATCTATCAACTACTAAAAATAACTTTTTCTGTACAATCAGCATTTTTCTTGTTGAAAATAAAATATTGCTTATGAAAGAACTTTTTAAATATTTGGCAAAGATTTGCAAAATGTTGATGCCTTACAAGCTTGAAATTGTATATGTTGTATTGTGCAAGCTGTTGATGTCCTCTGCTGTGGTCTTGTCCAACCATTATACTGACTAAAAAATCTGGAGTCCAGATCTATTTGTCTGTTCTAAGATAGTTGATTGACAATAGCCTTTCCAACTCAAGAGGTCAGTTAATAGCTTTTTCAGTGATTTATTATACATTGTCTTTTCCAGGTTCCTTATTAACAAATTTCATAAACTTCAGTACACACGAAATTGTTGAAGAGTCAGCAGTAAAGAACTCAACTTGCACACAAATAATACATTACAATTTTTGACACAAAGAATATTGTTGAATAAAACAGGCCTCTTTATGAGAATTCATGCATCTGATATGTCACTGATCATCAGGGGAGATTCCACTACTTGATACTTTCCTGGTCATCAGGAGAGACTCCACTAATTGATTGTTTCCTGATCATCTGAAGAGTTTCCACTAATTGATACTTTACTAGTCATCTGTGGAGATTCCACTAATTGATACTTTCCTGGTAATCTAGGGAGATTCCAATAATTGATATTTCCTGATTATCAGGGGAGACTCCTCTGATTGATAGTTTCCTAATCATTACAGGAGACTACACTAATTGCTTCTTTCCTGATCACCAGGGAAGACTCCACTAATACTTCCTGACGATCAGGGGAGACTCTATTAATTCACACTCAAACATTTCACACAAAATCATATTTAGAAAACTGGAAATCTGTGTGAAGATTCTCAAGGATTTATTTGTTTATTGTATACATCCTGGAAAATCTTCTGGAAATGAAGACTGTTTCAAACAATAACTTGTATCAAAATGTCACAGATTAAAATGTTTCCAAAAGAAATAGTTTTTAAATTTAATTGTCCAGAGACAGACCTCTCAACAAAGCTTTGAAACTTTTAAATTCTTATTTTCTACTAATTAAACTTCAAAAACAAAATCTTAATTTTGATTCAGAAAGAGTTCCATAAGAGACATTATTTTTCTTATCTGAAAGATATAAATTGTAAATAATTTTGTAATTGAGACCTACTTTTTGAAAAGATTAGTTATTGATATGTTTAGGTAGTAGAAAGTCAAACTTTCTGGTAAATAAATAAAAACAATAGTATTGTACTAAATTGTAATGGGAAAATGGAATGAGTTTAAACAATTACTGGCAAATTATTCATTTATAAACCTATGATTTATAACATTTTTTTAATAAAATCATAGATCTTATTTAGATCATTTATTGTTTTGTGGTAGTTTCTGACCCTGCAAAGAAAATTCTAAAGAAAATCCTCTAACATTGCTCTTTTGGAGCATAAAGGGTGACAGAAGTAAAAAGAGAATTCTTGTCTATGATAATTAAGATATCACACAGTCACTCATTTTGTCATGATCATAAGGCAACAATGGTCCAAAAATTAATTTATCCAATCAGTCATTACCTTAGAAATTTATCCTTGCAGACATTTTTGAGAAGTTTGAAAGTGTTATGACTCTTTGGTTATATACTAAGTTACAGAAAGAAGCAAAAGCAACAAGTTTTGTAAAACTTAACAATAAATTTAATTCTCTAAGTGATAAAATGAACATATAAGAGGAACATAAAGTATTGTGAATTAAATCCAGGATAATCCTAAAAGTTCTACTCATGTCCAAAAGAATAGAGTATTCCAAATGAATTCCAATCTTGATGTGTTGATGTATCAATAACCTTGAATGTGCTGAAGTGCCAACAGTCTTAATGTATCACAGTGGCATTATCCAGAAATAAAGTACCTAGTCGAAATAGTCATATGAGCATTTTGTAATTACAGTAAATAATATAAATGAATCCTTTCAAATTAAATCTAAACATAACATTATTAATTCTGCAGACTGGAAATAAAATAAAAACAGTAATAAAAATAAGTAAGAGAATAACTATGTGCTTTTTCCTCTTTATATACATCTCCCTGACTCTAGTACAACTCTTTGTCACAGTTAATCCCCACATGACATATTTTGCAATGTATCCCCACATGACATATGTCACATTACATCCCCACTATATATATGTCACAACACTTCAACCATCCAGTCGGAAAATTACTTCAAACTGTACACAGGTTCATTTTCTAGAACTCAATAAACAACCTATTTATAGCTCATTATCTTAAAACAAATTCTACACTTGTGGAAAAAAAAAGGCTATTAACATCTTGTTTAAAAATGATTATTACAATCTACAGTCATGGACCAAAAGTTAAACACACAATATAGATATATATAACAGAAAGGGACACAATTGAATGCCTTTATAAAGTTGTGTAGAAATTTAATATAACTTAGAAAGATGTGTTTTTTACTTCTTCACCACAGCATTTAAACAACTATATATGGCAATGAAAATTTCTCTGAGTCAGGTGAATTTTTTCAGTCTCTCACCCAAGTGGGTGAATACTGATTCAGGGCTGATCAGTGTTTATTTTAATGAAAACAGTGTTATGTCAAGAGCATTGCCAACTTTGTTTCATCTAATGTCTGCACTCTCTACTGGAATTTTGTTTTACATTTTTTGGATCAAGCTTATACAAGTGCTTCACTCTCATCAGTACAAATAAATGCTTGCCAGAGTGAGAGCACATTTATCTATTTATAATTGGTTTTAGAAGTATCACAGAATAAGTACAAGTTGGAAACCTTTCCAAAACAGAATAACATTATCAACTTTTATATTTCTGTTAAAGCTGGCTGAGAGAGAGTTTATTCTGGACATACATACACAGATCTATATATATATATATATATATATATATATATATATATATATTACCTCTTGCTTAAATTGTATCTCTTAAGCATAGTTTATGAGAATGAATATAACTGTACAAGAAGATATAACGAAATAACAGGACACTAAAGAAACTTTTTTTTCCTGTAAGAAATAGCCTTAGTTATTCCTAAGAACTGGTATTGGAATAAAAACAACACAAACGCTGATAATTCTGTGCAACTAGTTTCACAATTAAATATATGCTTCTTCAGGTACAAAATGTTTTGAAAGAAATGGATGATGCCTTTATATTTTAAAATAACAATTACGTCATTATGTAACGTCATAAATGATATGCATCATCATAACAATTACATATATATATATATATATATATATATATATATATATATAACAGGATCAAAAAGATGCACAAGTCTCTAATGAAACCTGAATCAGTAAAATAATAAAATAAAACAGAGACAAACAGTCATACATATAATTATATTGTTATAAAAGATATACAATTTATTTGATGTGATTTATTTGATAAAACCTGTAAAAAATTTAACATGCAATATGTTGGACAAACGCTTCAAAAAGTTTCTAAGAGAATGAATAATCATTGCTTTCATATAAAAAATTACAGAGATCCTCAGTTTTCCTCTAATATTTCAACACATTTTTACCAGTAATCACTCTCTACTCGATTTTTCTTTCATGCCAATAGATATTGTGCATGGAGACATGAATAGACTCATAAAAGAAACTTATTGGATTCATAAGTTAGATACTTTGTATCCTAAAG
>JAECUM010001852.1:0-16184 GCA_016617855.1 Megalonaias nervosa | reverse complement strand
ATATATATATATATATATATATATATATATATATATATATATATATATATATATATATATATATATATATATGTAAGTGATATACATCTTGTGTGTGTTTGCTTTATCTCCATCTTATTTGTTATTGGTTATTTAGCTTCTGATGACATTTGAATGAGTATCAACAACAGGAAGATCCTTCATGCATTTCTATCATTTTCATTAAAGAATTCCAAAATGCTAAAAAAAATGTTCATCTTGGTCATGAATTTTTCATATGTATATGAAGGATATTTTGAACTGTTTGTGTTTTTATTCCAGAAAAAAAGTAACGTATCATGCATTGATGGACAGATGGAAAAATCATATAGATACTGAAACTGACAACTTATCTCTCTCTTACACACACACACACACACACACACACACACACACACAGAAGTGTCATAAGATATACTGAACAGTTTTTATTGTTTTCCTCTGAAAAATGCAGTATGTTCCTGGTTGGATGGATGGACAAAAATGTAATAAACATTGAAAATTTAAGAATTTCCTTATACAGGCATATATAGACCACTAGCCTAACAGGTGTATTCAGTTTCATAGGATTTCTTGAATGATTTTGGAGTTCTGCTCTGAAAATAAGGTGTGAATAATGGATGGATGGATGGATAAATGGTTAAATGGATGAAAACATTGAAAATAATGAACTGAAGAATTGTAGATCTGCAAAAAGCACACCTGGACCACTAGTCTAATATCTGTACCATGTTTCATAGACATTTGGACCACTAGACTATTATCTGTTCCAAGTTTCATAGACATATTTTGACCTGATTTAGAGTTATGCCCCACAGACAAATGCATGATTGATTGATGGATGGAATAAATAATAAATAATACAATAAATCTCCAGGCATATGAAATAAACAGTAATAAAATAATAGATCTTCAGGTATAGCAAACAAAGAGTTTGCAAAAAGAACCACCTGGATTGGCTACAATCACCAATATTTGCTGACCTATAATGTGCCTCAATTTAACATAGCTTTGACTCCAAGTACCTGCCATCCTAGAACATGCTGACAGATCCATGTCAACTCTTTATTTTCGTCTAATGATTTCAAGATGAAAGTGTAGACCTTGATTTGATGGCTTAGTTTTGCAAGGCAGATCTATGTCTATACTATATGTAGATGTTTCTGTTATACAAGGGTAAATACAGTACCTTTGAATCTGCTTGCAACAGACATTGAACCCAGGACCACAGAGAAGCTAAGTGAATGGTTTACATCAGTGTTTTCAATGAAAGAAAGTTAAATAGTATATACTAAAATTTTAAGGTAGGCCCATTTTATCAAAGGCACACAAAACTATGTAAAATCATTTAATTTTCATGGACTGAAAATCTCTAATACATTTGCTAAGGGGAGATAACCAAAAACATGTCTGACAGGGGTGTTTAGGGAAGCAATCATGAAAGCATATGACATCATATGAAAACTATTTATAAATCTCTCTTGATAATATCAAGTCTCCAGCTAAGGATTTCTACAGTCTAGTTTCATGCTTTGCAATAGTGAATACCTCCTATCATCACAGAACACAAGGCATTTGCATATACTGGTATTAAGGTTACATTCACAGAAACATAAACTTTCATCCCAAATTTATTATGTTGTTGTTGCTGTTGTTGTTGTTGTTATAGGGTTTAACGCCATTTTTCAGCACAAGATAGGCTATACATGGCGCCCAGTATTAATGGTGGAGGAAGAACCCTGGAAAACCCCGGGAAGAACCACCGACCCACGAGAAGCTACTGGCAGGCTTTCTCACATACCCACATTAGCCGAACCTGGACTCGAACTCACGCAGACAGAGGTGAGATGGCAGTGATCCATAACGATCAGTGCTTTAGACCACTCGGCCACTCGGGGCCCCAATTTATTATGTAATTCATCCTCTATATGAAGTGCACTGTGTATATTCATTGATAAGTCGACTCAGACTGTAAACAACAAGATCCTGATCTGCCATAGCATAATGCCAATGCAGATTAGGGTCTATGTTGCTTGTTTTTCTGATTACTCCTATCAAACTGCACAGACCCAGATCTACTTTATGTGATAGCTGATCTGGGTCTGTGTATTTTGTAGCTGGACTCAACTAATAAGCGAGTACATATGGTATTTTAGCTTTCACATGTCCATTTACACTTTGTTAATGTTGGCCTGAGTACCGGTGACTATACATTACACATAAACAAATGAGACTTGAATTAGAGTGTACGTGTGTAATTTGGATTTATAACGTAGCTTTTAAAAAAATTTCAGTCATATCGCTACGATGTCTACAGTGTGGCAGTTTATAGTGATATCTAGCACTGGGTCATCATTCCGCAGACATGTTGCATGATGTCCCACCCAGTCACATTATCCTGACACCAGGATGACCAGCCCTAACACTAACCTCTTAATGCTGAGCACCTAGCAAGGCCGAATTAGAGTGTGCTTTTAGTTACATAAGATGGTGCCAGTTGATACATAAATTTTTTAATTTCTTTATGTTATTTATTCTTTTATACTTTTCAAAATCTAGAAAGAAACGTGAAATAATGGTTTTCTTAACTTTTTATTTTCATGTGCTTTAGTAGATCAAACATTTCTAATACAATAAAACCTGTCTTGAGGAAAGATCACCCTTTCTGCCAACAAAAGTGGTTTCTCAAGAAAGAGGGTCTTTCAGAAGAGTTCATCACTTTATATATATATATATATGTGTGTGTGTGTGTGTGTGTGTGTGTGTTGGGGTGTGTGTGTGAGATTATTGAGAGTGGCCTCCACAAAATTATTTTTCATCTATAAATTTATTACATTGATCCTATTTTGAAAATAAAACTTTAAGGAGAAAATTAACAGCATACTAAGATCCTGATCTGCTGATAAATTTTGCAACAACTAATCTGGGTCTACATTTTAGATATGCGCTAAACTTGAGCAACTATGGTAGCAAGTCACACGACCATCATATATTATCCTTCATCACAACTCAGTTAGTCATCCAACCATCTTCCACCAAGGCCCCAAAAACAAAATATGTGTGTTTCTTATTGCACTGGTTTTAAAATTAAGCTAGGTAGGTAGGTAATTTTTTTCTTTTAAACATTATTTATATTATAATGATTAGTATATATAATTATTCTTAGTGCTTCAAGTACTGGGAAGAAAAAAAAAATGGCTCAGTTAGATGCACAAAATCAATTTTGGGAATTTTTAAAAATTTTTAATTTTTTTTTTTTTAAATCCTGGGGGGAAAAAGTGCTAGGGTTGGCAACAAAAACTGGGACTGTCAGCCAACTGGAAAAACATATTTTTGGGGCCCAATTGTAAACTTTTTCCACTAACAAAGATCTGAATTCTTAAAGCTCATTGTGCTCAGCCTCACTCAGCTCTAATTGAATACACTCCAGGTATCCAAAAGGTTTTAAATCTCTGTCTCAAAATGTTGTTCCAAAACATCATGAGTTGTAAAACTTGTGCATTAGAAAAAGTGTGAGGACAAAAAGTTAGAGCTGTTATGGATTAGATCTATCGGTCCTGTCTAGGTGAAAAAGAAAGATCTGTGCGGTGATTTTGTCTTAATAAAACTCATTAATATATTAACCTCTACCTCCTCTGTAACTTTATTTATTCAATGACAAACCCAGGCTTTATGATAAGCACATCCTAATTTGTTCAAAAGTTTGAAAAATATTTCAAAAGGATAATCTGTCTCATAATAAGTCCACTTCTTAATTTTTTACCAGTTACCGTATATATTCTCTTGTAAGTAAAGTCTGCAAACTGTACAGAACCAGATCTACAATTGAAGTTTGTTAGGAGTAATTAGTAGAACCTGATCTGCCAGCATATCATGTGACAACAGATGAGGAGCTATGTTGTTTGCAGTTGGACTTGACTTATAAGTGAATATATATGATGATTAGGCTTGTCCACAGGTGACTTATAAGCAAACATATATGATGATTAGACTTGTCCACAAGTCTTATCACAGACTTTACTTTATGATATACCTCCCACAACTTTTATAAAATTGTGATTAAGTTTTATTAGCATAAATTTTTCAGTGAGAAGTCAATCTCCACTTTGGAGAAAAAAGAAAAAAAAAGAAATTACATGGTAGATGCTTCCTGATAAGGTCACTAGGTCATTCTGCCCATTTTACCAGGACAATGGGCAACCTAGCAGTTTCTCCTATAAGAGATCACCAAAATTTACTATTTATTCAAAAGGCACACTGAAGCAAAGTCAACTTATAAATCACAAAATTAAGATAGATACTAACAAAAAGCTTGATTTGTGTTGTATTTATATATGTAATTTTCGTAAAAGTATCTTGAGATTCAATGAATTTTTTTCAACTTCCAAACACCATATAAAGTCAAAGACAAATCTGCTCGCTGACCACAAATGTCAGCTGATGATGTCATTCGGGAACTATCTATATCTATACAAATACTGTACTTTAACTAAAAATTTCTTCATTTCAATCAGTAGTTACTCTCACACATTCAAGTTAGACCACATAGAATTATGTAATTATCTATATTTAAATGAAGTTATCAATATAAAAAATCTTAAAAACATTATTAAAGTTCTAGAACCTAATTAATATATTATGAGTTAAATTATACAGACTTGTATTATTTTATAGATATTAATATAAACTAATTCTCTGTAAATTGTTTTTGAGAATGATAATCAAAATAAAACTGTAGGCAGAACACACCAAATTATTTCTTATGGTGTCATGAATCCAATTCATGACCTTTAGCTTTAATTGAGAAATTCTTGTAATAAATAGTAATAATTATAACAATAATGATAATAATAATGTCTTTATTTAGAAAGGAAGTTTGAGTTATTAATCATAGCTATAACAAACCATCAGTATGTCTTACATACACACTTGCACACTCTAAACTCTTTCCAAATCTGCCACCCCACCCCCATTGCTTTCAAACAGATAAGCTAGAAATAAATAGCTGCACTAAATGTAACTACTGAAGTGAACTTTGCAACTCAAATAGATCTGATGAAAGTTCCTTTTGCTATGTTAATTAAGGCATTAAAGAATAAAACCCCTGGTTAGTGTACTTCTCATCCTATAAGACCAAGAGGACTGCCTAGTAAATTTGTTGAAATCTAAGAGCTGGGCTTAAAATCAACATCTACCATTTACACTCACTTGTAAGTCAAGTACAACTGCAAACAACATAGACCATGATCTGCCATCACACAACATGCTGGTGGATCAGGGTCTACATCATTTGTTTGACTGATTACTACTAACAAATTGCATTGACCCAGATCTGCAAGGACATGGCAGATTGGGGTCTGTACACTTTGCAGTTGGACTGAACTTATATTAGAGTATATATGGCACTTACCAAATAAGTACACCAGACATGCTATGTTGATTTTTAATAACTCACCAGAAATAAATGAAAACTTTCATAAGTGCTGAAAGTGAACAATGTAATATAGAACATATTGTTGCTTACAGTAACTCTCCCAAACACAAAATACAATGCTTATACTAATAGACTATTATTATTAAGTGAATATGAAATTCTAGTGGTCACCAAAACATGAAGTCATGTTAATGCCTGTCAGATCTCCACTGTGTCGGTAATTTTTTAGTGCAATCTAGCTTCTTTTATTATTGGACAAATATATCCTTACTAGATATCTGTCACAATTTAACACATAAAACTCTTGGACATTCTGTTTAATTCTTTAAACAAATCAAAGAAACAAAACATTATGCTATTCACACCAAACATATAACATTGCACACTAAGATGGATGAATGTATTTATATTGTTTCCATTATGGATGAATGTATTTATATTGTTTCCATTATAATAAGAAGCAATTATTATAACTGTACATTTATCAACATTTCATATCTATATATTGGTTAGCATTTCAATCCAGTATTAGAAGTTTAAACTGAATCAAAAACTATTGAATGAAAGCTGTTGTATGATACTCACATTTGAGCCATCAACAAGAGTTTATTCTAGCTTCCTAAATACAGTACAAATTCAACTCCAATGAACTGTTGACAAGTGAATCAAATATTCATAAGTCTATATGTCAAATGAAATTTTAACACCTGTACATGTACTAACCACAGCAAAGGTACAAAACAGTGTAATAACTAAATCAACTGGAATAAAAGAATGATTTACTTACTTTAAATCAAAACACATTCCAATCCATGAAAAGAACTTGGACTAGCTTCCCCATAGATAATATTAGTGTTGTTCTAATAAATGGCTGATAGTGAATGGAGACTTATATACATCAACATCAAGTCACACTTCACCAATGCTATTTGCCTGTAATTATATAGCAACATCAGATGTTAGTGTCTACTATAAAGGGCATACAATTTTACCTGCATACTTATTTTGTAGCTTTATGTATCTATCTATCTATCATAAATTTGGAGAAAATTACAAATTTGAATTCTGTCATGAAAATCACCATAATATACAATCCATATATACTAAGGCTCATAAACCATGTTCTTCTAAACTCAACAAGTGTAAAATATTAAATTTTCCTCATTCAAGAGTGATTAAATCTGTTTCCAGACATGGTTGCCATGGCATACCCAATTAACCTGTTTTACACTTATTTTATACTCTCCCATCACATGTCACTGATCTATTGATCAGCAGTGACTCTACACAATAACTGATGCCAATATAAATGATGTAGGAATGGTATTAACTATGAAAAAAAGATGCAGCAACAATGTCTTTTGTGGCTAAGAGATACATTGTTGGTAGTTATTTTAAAGAGGGTAATCACTGATATAATGAAATTATAACTACATAACAGGTAATATAAAATTTAAACACATCATCAACAATACCTGTAATCTCAAATCCCAGAAAACAAATATGTTTAACTCTAATGTCAATAGATTTATGGGCATAGACAATAATAGTTTATATTTGTTGTTTGCAAACAGATTCAAGAATATGCTGTTATTGATGTATGTAAATCAATTAAAGGGCATGGGCAATAGTGGTGTATGCAAAACATATAACTCAAGTGTAAATAGAGTTAAGGACATGGGCAATTTTGGTGTATGTAAAACATATAACTCAAGTGTAAATAGAGTTAAGGACATGGGCAATTTTGGTGTAAGTAAAACATAACTCAAGCATAAAAAGAATTAAGGACATGGGCAATTTTGGTGTAAGTAAAACATAACTCAAGTGTAAATAGAGTTAAGGACATGGGCAATTTTGGTGTAAGTAAAACATAACTCAAGCATAAAAAGAATTAAGGACATGGGCAATTTTGGTGTATGTAAAACATATAACTCAAGTGTAAATAGAGTTAAGGACATGGGCAATTTTGGTGTATGTAAAACATATAACTCAAGCATAAAAAGAATTAAGGACATGGGCAATTTTGGTGTAAGTAAAACATATAACTCAAGTGTAAATAGAGTTAAGGACATGGGCAATTTTGGTGTCTGTAAGTGTAAATAGAGTTAAGGACATGGGCAATTTTGGTGTAAGTAAACATATAACTCAAGTGTAAATAGAGTTAAGGACATGGGCAATTTTGGTGTCTGTAAGTGTAAATAGAGCTAAGGACATGGGCAATTTTGGTGTATGTAAAACACATAACTCAAGTGTAAATAGAGTTAAGGACATGGGCAATTTTTATGTATGTAAGTGTAAATAGAGCTAAGGACATGGGCAATTTTGGTGTCTGTAAGTGTAAATAGAGCTAAGGACATGGGCAATTTTGGTGTATGTAAACATATAACTCAAGTGTAAATAGAGTTAAGGACATGGGCAATTTTGGTGTCTGTAAGTGTAAATAGAGTTAAGGACATGGGCAATTTTGGTGTAAGTAAAACATATAACTCAAGTGTAAATAGAGTTAAGGACATGGGCAATTTTGGTGTCTGTAAGTGTAAATAGAGTTAAGGACATGGGCAATTTTGGTGTAAGTAAAACATAACTCAAGCACAAAAAGAATTAAGGACATGGGCAATTTTGGTGTATGTAAACATATAACTCAAGTGTAAAAATTGTTAAGGACATGGGCAATTTTGGTGTAAGTAAAACATATAACTCAAGTGTAAATAGAGTTAAGGACATGGGCAATTTTTATGTATGTAAGACATTTAACTTATGTGTAAATAAAGTTAAGGACATGGTCAATTTTGGTGTAAGTAAAACATAACTCAAGTGTATGTAAAACATTTAACTTGAGTGTCAATAGATTTAAGAACATGAGTGCCACTGGCGTATGTAAAACTTCATTACATGAGCAAACGTTCAGCATAGATGATTTTGAAATGGCTTGTTAGTGATTAGACTGAGTACCCAGCAGCCAGTATGAAAAGCAGATGCAGAAGATTGGTCTGAAGATGCTAGTATAATGTTGTTGTTCTCTTTGTTATGGGTTTAACTCCATTTTCAGCATGTGATAGACTTAGCATGGTGGCCAGTACATTTGATGCAGGAAGAACCTAAAGAAAATCCTGGGAAGAACCATCGACCCATGGGAAGCTACTGGCAAGCTTTCTTTCATAACAATGCTGGCTGAACCCAAGACTTGAACATGGACATCAGTAAAGGTGTATGCCTTAGACCACTTGGTCATCCAGGACCCATCAGACCACTTGGCCACCCAGGGCCTCTTAGACTACTTAGTCATCTGGGGACCCCTTAGACCCCTTGGTCATTTATGGGCCCCTTAGACTCCTCAGTCATTTGGGGCCCCTTAGACCCCTTGGCAATTTGGGGGCCTCTTAGACCCTTTGGTCATTTGTAGGCCCCTTAGACCACTTGGTCATTTGGGGGCCCCTTAGACCCCTTGGTCATTTGGGGGCCCCTTTGCTAATATGTAAACGTTTCAATGAGAATAATATACACATGACAACTCTTACGAATTCTTAAAAAACCAATAAGAAGAGGTCCAAGTGGGCTTTATAACACTTACCTGACGTACGCTAATC
Organism: Megalonaias nervosa; assembly: GCA_016617855.1. NCBI lineage: Eukaryota > Metazoa > Mollusca > Bivalvia > Unionida > Unionidae > Megalonaias > Megalonaias nervosa. The sequence goes on along the minus strand of JAECUM010001852.1, from coordinate 7,145 downwards.
TCAAAGGCAAATGTAGCAGTAAAGAAGCAGGTGCCTTGGGGTGGTGAAAGGCACCAATGTGAAAATACTTTACAGCAATTTGGTATAAATTGTTGGTATTTGACATGTTGTAACTGTGTGCAGCAAGACCAGATGTTGTGTTGGCATATTTTGTACAAATGTGAAATTATTCACGCTAGGACTCTTCCTATCACATCTGGTCTCAAAGCAGTTATTAATTGAAAGTCATGCTGCATTAGTTCTCTTTATGTATTAGCAATAATAACATTGCTTGATGGGGGAGGAGTCAATATTTGATGGTTTAGGAGTATCATTTGTAGGTTATTCAACTGGTTGCTGTGGAAGCCATGACACTGCTTAAGGGGAGCTACCCCTAGCACAATTCTGGCATATCATATTCTAAGCAACATTCCTACCAAGCTTGATCAAAACTGACTGAACCATGCTGGAGACGGCTTAATCGAGAAAATAGCTGAAAACAGATTGTGTACATGGTTGCAGTGGTAGCCACACCATTAATGGAGGAAGCTAGCCTGGAATAACTTTTGGCAGAGCATGTTTTAAGAATTATTCCTAATTGGCTCTGACATTCTGGAGAAGAGCTTAAAAATAGTTTTCCCACCAACTTGCTACAGAAGCCATGCCAATGCCAGGGAGCCACTCTGGGGGGATATATATGGTATAACATACCCAAAAGTTTTAGTATAAAATTATATTGGCACAACCGTTCCAAAGAAGAAGATGGAAATTGGTTTTCCACATGGTAGCCACCTAGGCCTACAATGCATCATCTTCTTGGCAAATTGACAAATGCACTAAACCACACTGTTTACTCAAATTACTAATGACTGTTATTTAACTCCATATTTTTACTAGCATACCACTTTATCTTGAGAACATGTGAAATGGTAATAAAGTCCTATAAGAAAACCAAGAATTTATGTCGGCTTTCACATGTGCAAATTCATACTTGACCCTCAACTTGCCTATAAACCTTTTCATTCAAACACTCATAAGGTCAACTCACAATCAAAGCATCCCATGATGATGCAGAAATGTGTCCTTTAATGGCCATTCATCCATTTTTGCATTAAGGAGGGTGGTGGATCACTTACTGGTACTCTGTATGCTACATCCATGTTGCAACCTATCACTCAGTCACAGGTTGCACCTGAATTATGCCATGCTTTGAATTTCAGTAATTTTGACACACACTTATAAAAGAACCATAGCTGCTGGAATGGGGCTGCTGCTGATGCTGAAACTAGAGGTCTTTCTAACTCTTAGATTGCTTTCATGGTCAATGGAGGTCTGAAGCTATTGGTCTTTCTGACTCCTAAATTGCTTTCTTGGTAGATGGAAATCTGATACAGGAGGTCTTTCTGACTCCTGGATTGCTTTCTTGGTCGATGGAGGTCTGAAGCTATAGGTCTTTCTGACTCCTAAATTGCTTTCTTGGTAGATGGAAGTCTGATACAGGAGGTCTTTCTGACTTCTAGATTACTTTCTTGGTCAGTGGAGGTCTGAAGCTATAGGTCTTTTTGATTCCTGGATTGCTTTCTTGGTCAATGGAAGTCTGATGCTAAAGGTCTTTCTTACTCCTAGATTGCTTTCTTGGTTAATAGAAGTCTGAAGTATGAGGACTTTCTGACTCTTAGATTGCTTTCATGGTCAATGGAAGTCTGAAGCTATTGGTCTTTCTGACTCCTAAATTGCTTTCTTGGTAGATTGAAGTCTGATACAGGAGGTCTTTCTGACTTCTAGATTACTTTCTTGGTCAGTGGAGGTCTGAAGCTATAGGTCTTTTTGATTCCTGGATTGCTTTCTTGGTCGATGGAAGTCTGATGCTAAAGGTCTTTCTTACTCCTAGATTGCTTTCTTGGTTAATAGAAGTCTGAAGTATGAGGAATTTCTGACTCATAGATTGCTTTCTTGGTTAATGGAAGTCTGATGCTTTTAAATGCTATATCAGACACTCTACACTGTAACATGTAACTTGCATCACCTTAGTAAAACTCTTTAGGACCACAATATTATGTCTCATACTATTATTATATTTGAACCATTAGCTAGAATTGCACATTTTTCCTTCATAACATCTTGGCACTATGGGGCTTATGAGATCACATGTCCTGACTAATCATGCCCTTCAGTCCATGTCATTTTAACATCATTACTTTTTGGTAATATGAGGCACATGACATCACATGCACTGGCCTATCATGCCCTTCAGTCCATGTCATTTTAACATCATTACTTTTTGGTAATATGAGGCACATGACATCACATGCCCTGGCTAATCATGCCCTTCAGTCCATGTCATTTTTCCTTATTTATTCTTGGCAGTTTGGGTGTTCATGGGGTCACATGCCCTATCCATTCTTACTTTTAAGTTAATGTTACATGAGGGTCTACTCCATTTGTGCTCTATTCATCATTCAATATTGTCTACCTGAGTTTATGTTTTGTGATAAATATTTTTATATGTGTAAATTCTGTTTCATACTTTAGTATTATTAGTCACAAACTATGATTGGTTTCTTTAATTCATATTCTACAGGTATATGGCACTTCACATGATATAATATGGTTAAATGTTTGCTGTGAACTGAATTAGTATATGTCATTTGTCGTGGGGGTGTTTATATTTGAGGTAATTCAAATTTAAATCTGGTGAGTCCAAGCTGGTGATACCTTTTTCATTTTCATTTCACCTGAATAAGACTCTGCATAATAGAGATATGCATTCTGTGTAATCTGGGATTAACCAGGAGATTATTGTATTGTGAGCCATTTTTAAGTTGCCTTACATTCATCATCTACTATCATGAAGATCAGGGAGGGGCAAAATGAACCTGCCATGGATATTAGACTACTGACATTGGTAATATGCATTCTAGGTATTCCTGGATTAGCATGAAGATTTTTTTTGAAGGCACAGCAACACAAGTAGGTTATTTGCTATGTTTACTACCAAGGCAATTGGAGTAAAGTGATTTACCCAAGGACACACTGCTGTAGCCAAATTCCGGTCTGATCTTAAGGTAACATTCGAACCTGCACCCTTTCAGTCTCAAGTCCAGCATTCTAAACCACCGAGTCATTGCGACTTCCTTACAAACCATAAACTTTATAATTACTCATGTGATACATACATACATACATACATACATACATACATACAAAGGATATATTATACTATTATGACTCTATGGTCTCAAACTAAGTAACAGAAAGAGCAAAATCCAACATGTTTTGTAAAATTCAATAAATAATTTATTTCCCTATAATACAAAGTGACAGTTTAAAAAGAACTTACAGTATTGTCACTTAAATCCCAAACAGTCCTAAAAGTTCTACCACAAGTCCAAAAGTATAGAGTATTCCAAATGAATTCCAGTGATGTTCCAAATGAATTCAAATCTTGAATGTACTGATGTACCAATAGCATGGATTAGTGTTGGTGTGCTAACAATCTTGATGTATCACAATTGTATAATCAAAAGGTTTCTAAATGAAATCACAATAATTTCAAAATAGTGATTTAGTCCGAAAGTATTATTGAGCACTTTGTAATTCCAATGAATAATTGAAATAATCTTGGTTTAAAGTCAACATACAATACAATTAAATATACATAAAAATACTTTCACTATTATTTGTGAGGACAGTGACAGAACATGCACATTCAGTAACCCACAATCACATAACATTTTTGTATGTGTTATTTGTGATGAGATGACAGTAATAGAACATGCACACCCAGTGACCCACAATCTCATACTTTTTACTGTTTTATGTGCTATTTAAACTACTGTGGACTATTGGTATATTTACTCTTTGATTAACTTTAGTGGTTTTGGCATCTGCAATTCATATGGGATTATGACATGTTTTTCCTGATGGACTTTTCCCATATCATTTATATGGTCACTACTCCTTGATGTAATTTTTTGGTGTGCAGGAACAGTAAGTCTCTGCCATCAGTGCCACCTGTATAATTGGCATTTTTATATGGCTGCATGACCCATTCAAGGCAATATGGGGATTTTTGCCATGACATAGTGCTCACATAGTCCAATTTTCATAGAAATATGCATCCTAACTTGCATATAACTGCAGATCTGCAGTGGAACAGTGTTTTAACTTTTGCTTGCAACCTATAAAATCCATCCAAAAGCAGTCAATATGCATAATCAGTACTCCCAGATCTATTCTATGGTCAGCAGGAGATCAGTAAACATCAGTACTCCCATATCTATTCTATGGTCAGCAGGAGATCATTGATTAAGAGAATTTCCCAATGTTCCCACATTTGCTTTCCAATGCTTTGACAGAGATTCAGTGTGAGTCTTCTCCCTGCCTGTCATGGCATGTGCAGCTTCATTTACATTGATATTAAATGCCTTTAAAGTAATCAGAATCAAATTACCACCTTTATATTCATATAATATCATCATGCAAAGATATTTATAATAACAATAAACCTCCACTGTATCATTACGATATCCCCAATACTATCACCATATCTTATGATATTCCCAATACTATCACTGTAACTTCATGATTTCCCTAATACTATCACTGTATCATTATGATATCCCCAATACTATCACTGTATCTTTTTATGATATCCCCAATACTATCACTGTATATTTTTATGATATCCCCAATACTATCACTATTATCACTGTATCTTTATGATATCCCCAATACTATCACTGCTATCACTGTATCTTTATGATATCCCCAATACTATCACTGTATCTTTATGATATCCCCAATCTTTATGATATCCCCAATACTATCACTGTATCTTTATGATATCCCCAATACTATCACTGCTATCACTGTATCTTTATGATATTCCCAATACTATCACTGCTATCACTGTATCTTTATGATATTCCCAATACTATCACTGCTATCACTGTATCTTTATGATATCCCCAATACTATCACTGTATCTTTATGATATCCCCAATACTATCACTGCTATCACTGTATCTTTATGATATTCCCAATACTATCACTGTATCTTTGTCTGGACTTATAAGTGAGTAATATTATCATGTATTGTTATTGATGCATGGGGATAACCATGAATCTTTCTAATAATAGTATCCTGAGAAGAGATGAATGCAAATTGTAAATAGTGTTGTGCATTTTAATGTCATTCTAACCTATACATAACAAACTATGATTTAGCAATTGTTGGTATTAAGAAAGTATTGATTTATTTTCAGATATAAACATTTTATTCTTCTCCTGTTTTAAGAGCAAAATTTGAATGATAAAGCTAATGCTCCAACCCTTCTAGAACAGAAGATCCTGCAAGGCTTTTATCTCAATTTTTTTCCATTCAATTTCAGCTTTTTATAACTTACTAACATTGTTAATGATCATTAGATTTCAGAGGATAGAAAATTATGTGACGTTTTCCTCTAATTAGTCTCAGGTGGATAATAAGCCATCTCTATCGATAAATAATAGATCTAGACTCCCTGCAACTGTAATTGTCAATTCTTCAATTTCTTTCATTTTTATTTCACTGAACATATTATTATCTGATTTCAGTTTCAGCTAACTTCCTACAATAGTTATACTGAGCTGGCAATCGTAATGATAGAGCAGTAGTATCAGGAATAAATCATTATACTATGATAATATCGAGGATATCATAAAGATACAATAATAGTATTGGGGATATCATAAAGATACAGTGATAGAATTGGGGATATCATAAAGATACAGTGATAGTATTGGGGATATCATAATGATACAGTGATAGTAGTGATAGTATTGGGGATATCATAAAGATACAGTGATAGTATTGGGGATGTCATAATGATACAGTGATAGTAGTGATAGTATTGGGGATATCATAAAGATACAGTGATAGTATTGGGGATATCATAAAGATACAGTGATAGTATTGGGGATATCATAAAGATACAGTGATAGTATTGGGGATATCATAAAGATACAGTGACAGTATTGGGGATATCATAAAGATACAGTGACAGTATTGCGGATATCATAATGATACAGATACTGTTATTGTATGAATGCATCAGTTATGCTCGAAAACAAACTAAAAAAAATAAATCTCATTGAGGAAGGAACTTAACTATAATAAACATATATAATAAATAAATGTTTCAGAAGCATTTGCAAATTTATTCTTTATTTGGATTTCATTATTTAATCCTAAATGTGAAAAAAATGGGTAAGATATTATACTTTTCCATATGGAGTAGAGCATTGCTATATTCCATATTGTCTATTGCCAAATTCCATATGGTCTATTGACACATTCCATATGGACTATTTACAAATTCCATATCGACTATTGCCAAATTCCATATGGAATTTTAATTATATCCCATATCGACCATTTACAAATTCCATATGGTATATTGCCAAATTCTATATGGATTATTCACAAATTCCATATGGTTTATTGCCAAATTCCATATGGAATTTTAATTTTATTCCATATGGGTAATCTACAGATCTCATAGACTAATTTACATATTCCATGAGATTTTCCATAAGAAGTACGTAAGGAATCCATAACATTTCCATATGGATCCACTGAAATCCGTAAGAGTGGTTCAGCTATAGAATAAAAATGTCCATATGGATATTTCTGTAAAAGTACATATGGATTCCATATCCAGTCCATATGGAAAATTTCATACGGGTTAATTGTGTCTTAAAGAGGAAGAAATGTCAGAAAGGATCACTGTGAATGAGATCAGATTGTATTGATGTGGCTTAGTCACTGATCAGAAGGTTGGTATACACAAGAAAAAATATTATATGATTGTTTCTTTCACTCAGCTGGTTAACAATGCTTTGTAAAAAAAAAAAAGCTCATTATTACAATAGGAACTCAACAGATTTTGTTCAAATTTGCTCATGACCTGATATAAAAAAACAACTTGTATTAATTTGATTTAATTATATATTTGTGGTTTTTTTGCACAACTCCTTCATTTTAGCATGCCCAGAGAACTCATGAACCTAATTATAATCCAGGAACAGGTGTAGATTGCATTTTGATCTTTAAAAATAAACAGAAAATATGCCATAGGACCTTATTTGCTGAACATGGAGATAATTGCAACAAAAACTGGTAA
>JAECUM010001851.1:0-28670 GCA_016617855.1 Megalonaias nervosa | reverse complement strand
TATAATTAATAATATGAGTCTATATTGTGTTCGATGCAGAGCATCTACACCTACTACTGAATTAACGACAATAACAACAAAAAATAAAAGACGTGCACTTACAGGTAAGTGTGTGAAATGTGGCATCAAGAAATATAAATTTATTCCAACAAAGACAGGTGCGGGTGATATCGCTGCTTCGTTAGGAAAATTACCAGGAACTCCATGGGCTAAATATCCCGGTGAGAAACATATACCCGGATATAATTATTGTGGTCCAGGAACTCGTCTCGATATCAGACTCGATAACCAAGATCAACCAAAACCAGGAGAGTATCCAGTAAATAAGATTGATCAAGCGTGTTCCATTCATGATGTCGCGTATAAAGGTAAGGATTTGCAACACCGACATCTCGCAGATGTGAAATTGATTCACGCGTTAAATTCTATACCTAATAAATCTCTCAGAGAAAAATTAGCTAGTTTCCTAGTAAAAACTGCTATGAAAGGTAAACTAGTGCTAGGGGCTGGCAATTAATTATATAACTATCATAATGGAATATGTTTATTATTCCCCGAGAGGATTCTGGAGAGGTAAAGCAGCGATTAGTAAACTCGCTGAAGCAGCAAAAGTTTCACGTGATGTCGCTGCATCATGGTTAGCACGACAGGCAATATGGCAAATCTTTCTAAGTCCACCTAAAAGAATTCATTACGCGCATTTTGATGTTAGTGTCCCTAATGAAGTTCATCAAGCAGATATTTTGTTTTTACCACACGATACCATTAAAACACGTGGACAAAAATCACGCACGTACAAATACGCGTTAACTGTCGTTGACATTGCGAGTAGATATAAAGAAGCGGAGCCATTATCAACAAAGACAACATCTGAAGTTGCATCTGCGTTTGAACGCATTTATCAACGTGGTGGTCTACGATGGCCACGGTTATTACAAGTTGATCCCGGTAAAGAATTTCTTGGAGTAGTATCATCGTTGATGAAGAAACGTAACGTTAAAATCAGACGAGGACATACTGAAATTCATCGTGATCAGGCAATCGTTGAACGATTTAATAGAACACTTGCTGAGCGGTTATTCGGATATCAATATGCAAAGGAAATATCTACTGACCTCAAAGATAGATCTCGTGAATGGGTTGCAAGATTACCGAGTGTGATAGCTGCGTTGAATAATGAAATTACTCGTGCAACTTCCATGAAACCTTCTAATGCGATCAAAAAAATATATATACCAATACGACGTGAATCTTTCTCTCAACCAGTATTAGGTAATGTTACAGTTAGATATTTATATGAACCTGGCGAACTTGAAGGTGGTAAAAAAAGAGCAACCGATCCTATCTGGAGCGTGACTACACATAAAATTTCTAGCGTGGTTAGATCCACTGGTAGATCTCTAATATACAGACTAGATTCTACAGCCCCTCAACGTGGATTTGTACGTGAACAATTACAAGTAATTCCTGAGAATACGCAATTACCACCACGTTCAATTTTGTAAACGTCCAGAGCCTCGACGTCGATTACACTCAAGACAGGTCAGTATTACATTATCACGTGTGTGACCGAGATCACTATTAATTCTGTCTACGGTAAATTGTCTTGGATTATTATTCGAATATTGCCATAACATATTACAGTTGCAACTTGCACAATTATTATTCTGTAGTTGTTTTAGTTTTATAATAAATTCAGTATCAAGATCAAAATCACGTTTATTTTTTTTTGTCACACTTTTTATAGCTGACTAATTTTTTATTGATATCGACATTGTTAGTGATTTCTTCAGTTATTACGTAATCTACAATAACCCTATGTAGTTGAGATATTCTCCTGACTCGAGATACGGCGAGATAGACTAAATTTGACCATTCGATCCGATCATCTACAATCTAGATTTTAGTATCAATTATAGTTAATCCCTGTGACGAGTGAATCGTTATAGCGGATCCTAACGTCCACGGTGATTTATTCATACTCAGCGCATTCTCAACGACATTAATATCGACTAAAATAATATCATTCAAGACAAGATTCTGTATTCCACCACCAGGAATTTCAACATCAATATTCTGTCGTCGAGTATCTGCTGGGCGATAACATAATGGTACCGGTAGATCTGAAAACTTTTCTTTATGTAATGTAAATAATTTATCCTGTAGTTCATCACGAACTATCTTTCTACTCGCGACTATTAAATCAGCGGGATTCCATAAAGTCCAAAATTCATTTATAGAAGTCTCTGGAATTACTCCTCGCATTATCTCACATTGTACTCTGTCTGGTTGAAGTCTGATTAACTTTTTAAATTCCTTCAGCGGTTCATCAATAGCTCTATGGTCATCATTTATTTCTTCATAATAATCTACGTTATTCTTCAGCCATTCATGTGGAGACTCTCCAACAAAGGGTGGTGGTTGACCATTATCGCCGCACATAATCACAGCAGTATTCTTTCAGTAACAACCAATCAAGAAATGTTTTTAGTGTTTCTAACGACACCGTGCATATCTCGTCCCATATAATATATTTAGGTATATATTTCTCACCCATTCGTTCAGGAGTCCATGTGTCTCCACACCATCTAAAGAAACTGTGATAAGTACACGATTTTACTCCTCGTTGCTTTATTTCTCTGGCAAGTTTGTGCGTCGGTGTTAAAACAATCATATCTGATGTATTATTTATAAATAAATTAATTACACGAGTTGTTTTACCTGAACCACCACACCCATTAAGATAAACGGTTTTATGTTTAGATACAGGATCGTACACAGATGGTGTAGATGACTTTAATATTTGATTATTATTTTTGTAATATGTCTCCACAATTTCAACATCTGCAGATTCAGAATAACTAAGTATATTTTCTTGTTTTATTCTCCATGTTCCCCATTCACCATTAACGAGTTTTAATAAATCTTTATATTTTTTGTGTACATAAAATGAATCAGTAGCGACTCTAACAGCGTGACGAGGAAATTTATTTATCATCGATAATAGATTTATAGAAACATATGCCAACATCGAAGATCTTAAATGAGTAAACTGCGGTGACTCGCCATCAAGATAACTCACAATTGTACCTAGTTTGGTTCCGTCTGACAAATAAGCATTACATCTGTTTATAAATGTATTTTTTTCCGTTGTATCAGCTATTATAAAATCGAGTTCGGCATCGTTCATAATCAATCTTGTACAGTGTCTTTTATGATCATGTGATCCTCCTTGAGTAAATTTACCGATTATCTTTCTACCAAGATCTTTTGTAAATTTCTCATCATGTTCATTCCTGCATTTATTTATTTTAATAATATGATCTTCATCAATATCAGGGAATTCTTTTCTGGTATCATCAATATTAAATCTATTTGGTTCTGGTAACCAAACTTGCTTCTGTGAATTATACGATATAATCGCTTCAGTTACTCTCAACGATATTAAAAATCCAACATCAAGCATATATCGCAATAGTACTATTGGAACCCAATATTTTTCTGAAAAATGTCTTCCAAACCAAGCATAAGTAATCGGATGGAGATTTTCTGCAAACTCGAATGATTCTACATGAGCAAATCCGGTTAAGTCAAAATCTGGTAAATGTCCGTTTATCGCAACCTTGGTCATGTCATGTGTAGGATGTCCAAATCTCTTAAAGTATTTAGAACATACTCCATATCCAAGAAAACTCCCAGGATAACACGCTACCATATCAACCGAGATAACATCACTATGGTTGTATTTGGTGTTCCATAATTCACCGTGACCATATTCTACACAGCTTTTCTTGAAATCTTCAAGGAATTCCGATCGTGTTGGTTTCCATAAATTTTTTTCCTGAGCGAAATGAGCCGCTACAGATGGAATTGTAAAACAATTATTTAATAATTGTCTAATTTTGACATCGTCTGAAGTATATTCACGCCAAAGGCGCTGCGCAAGATGTTCCATTTCTACATTAAGAGATTCTGTACGGTAAATATCACCATTAGGCCGTACAAACTGATCATAATGATCATATTCCGAACTCTGAAATAACCAAACGGATACTGGGTCACTTTTGCTGATATTTTTAATAAAATCAAAGATATCACCGTTATAAAATTAAACCGTTCTATCTCGTGGAAATATTGTTACTGCTGAAGTCCATGCGTGCGAATTATGATCAATGATATCTATCGGAGCTCCTCTTGATTCATATTTCGATTTATATAAAATCTCTCCCGTCAGCGTTTTTACTGTTATTGGGAATTTTAATTTCTTTTCTAGCTCAGCGACATCTTTGATAGACGCTCCGGTATCTTTAACCGACTCTGCCCACATATTTATTTTTTTACGTCTTAAATCAGTTAAACCATTACCACGTTTATGAAATGTTCTGTAACTCGTTCAGCTACACAGTTTATTCTTGACTCTGACAATCTCATAGGTTTTAGATCCCCGACGTCAGGTTTATTATTAAGCGGATATATTGCATATACAACTGCAGTAACTGGATATGCACGTTCAAAATATAATTTATCTATACCGGTTAGTATTCCGGGCTTAGATTTATTACTCAAAAGAACAATATTACCCCCGGACTGCACACGGACGGGATCCGCTTATCACGAATAATCCAAATATCTTCTTCTGTATTTACAATAAATTTTATTAAAATAAAATATTTTTGATTATCAAGGTGATTAATAATTACTTTTCCTCGTTTGTCATTCATCATATTAGTAACATTTCCAACTCTGAATGTTGACCATACATGAGCAGCACCATCGTCACGAAATTCCTTTTTTGCTTCACGAATACGTTCGGTTACATCCTCATCTGTTAATGCCAGATCCTGCATCGAAGTACTAAATTTATATTCTGATAGTCTGTCAAGATCGAATCTAGCAGGGGAAGGTTCAATAACGGATAATTCCTCCATATAATTAAAACAAATATTTAAATTAAAATTTTAGTATATATATAATGCTTGAAACACAAAACAAATGTGCTTGGCTCAAAATTGGATATACTTCTACTTGTAATAAATCGTGTGTGAACAAATACTGCGGAAATCATGCACAAAGTATCAAAAATGGAAGTACAGGATCAATACCGTATGTGAAATGCGGTGTTGGAGTAAGAGGAAAAACTCAATTGTGTCTAAAATGTGGCGGAAAAAAATACAGGGAATTAAAACGATATTATGACAAAAAAAAAAAATAACACTGACTCTCCTATAAAGACCGTAGAAGATTATCTGGTTAGATTTCAAAACAATGATTTAAACAAATAATATTATTATATAATGGAGCAAAACGAATTTGTGAAACATCCAGTATATACGAATTATGAATCATCCCGAGATGGTGTAATCAGGAACTGCAGATTGAAAAAACCAGTAGGTAATGTTGATAATACTGGTTATCTTAGATTTAGTACTGGGGAAAAAAGATACTTATCACATATATTTACCTACGAGTGTTTTCGTGGAGTAGTTAAAAATGGACTTGTAGTTGATCATATTGATTGAAATCCCCAGAATAATCGGTTATCTAACCTGCAGGCTATTACACAAAGTCAGAATTCTGCACGCGGAAATACTGGAAAATATCCCAAGATCCCGAGGTCGGTTATATCCATAAATATACAGACAGGACAAGAAATTACTTTTCCATCAATTAATGCGGCTGCAAAACATTTTGGCATCAATTCACGATCGGTACAATTTGTCGCAAATAATATTACTACATCTGCATTTTCGAAAACATATAATCAGCGGATAATATTTGAATATGTCTAACTCTCTATTCCTAACGAAAAACAAATAGTTCGACTCTGTCAATTTTTCCAAGGATTTTGTTTAGCCATAATTACAGTCACTGACTCTGTCAGGGGTTCACCTTCACCGTCGCTGCTCTCAGCGTCATTATCATTTTTGACAGAATCAGATAACATAATCTTTCTTAATTGCATTACACGATTATCCACAATCTTTTTTCTTTCGTACTCGTGAGACAGTTCGGATTTAATATTTTCGATCGAACGTGCAAGAGGTGCAAATAGCTTTACCTGATTGTCGTTTACTATAGCTAGTGATTCAAGCATGGATTGATAAATTAATTTTATAAATCTGTAGTTTGAAGGTAGTGTATATTTATTATCAAATTTTCTTTGTTGCAGTAATTCAAAATCGCACATAATTTTCTGAGGGTCAAGATTATCAGATATTTTTATTCCGTTATGTTTTAGTTTTTTAATAGCAGAAATAATATCATTAATGTTTTCTTGGTTCATTATATATATATTTATATATTTAATATAAAAAAAATATTAGCTCCCAATGACTTTTTTTTTGTCAGGGAGCTGTTTTGTGTGTGATATATGGTTATATACAATGAAGATAATGGTTATATACAATGAAGGTGATTATATGGTTATATACAATGAAGATAATGGTTATATACAATGATGATAATGGTTATATACAATGATGATATATGGTTATATACAATGATGATAATGGTTATATATAATGAAGGTGATATATGGTTATATACAATGATGATAATGGTTATATACAATGAAGATGATGGTTATATATAATGAAGGTGATATATGGTTATATACAATGATGATAATGGTTATATATAATGAAGGTGATATATGGTTATATACAATAATGATAATGGTTATTTACAATGATGATGATGGCTATATACAATGATGATAATGGTTATATACAATGAAGATGATTATGATTATATACAATGATGATTCTATGAACATGAAATATATACAAATGGTGATGACGAGGGAATCTTGTCTACGTCCAACAGATTTTGTACACTCTCCCCAAATACAAAACCTAGGGAGTGTAAAAGGTACACCCCTCAAGGGTGTATGATAGGAGAGTGTATTTTGTCTGTTGTGGATTTCGAGGAAATACTCCGGGTTCCCCCAATTAAATAGCATCAGTCGCCAAATGCAAGATAATATCTTTAGCATTTTTGGAGACTCGAACACGCGAGAGTCTGTAGAGCTTCGATCTACGTCCAACCGTCCTACCATTTCGGCCATCGTTCTCTTATCAATAATACAGTTAAATTTAAGTAATATATAAAATATTTGCTGCTTCACTAACAGCGGCTTGCAGAAAACAGATAGATCACTAAATAATTAACGAAAAACGATTGTCGTAGGGACTGAAACATCATTTCTGTCTAAAATGGAATTTTATACTTCTAGTTTCCAAAAAATATATATTATAACACTGAGTCTATACGTAAAGCCGTAACAGCGGATATTGATTTAGTTATATAGCGGTTCTTAAAATAACTTTACGCACAGCCGTTATATGGAATAATCAATATGCAGCCACAGTCTTCTAGATAATAGATTTCATTGTGCACGGATTTTATGTAAACAAAAAGAATATAATATTATAGACATCCGGATATTTTTTTTTGTTATAATAAAAACGTATTATGAGCGTACATACAGGTTTATATTTAGGACTTCATTTCTCGTGTCCAGAATTCTATTAGTTTGGTCTGTGAGTTTAAAGTGTATTCTTGATAATAACGGATTATGAACTCGCAGGTACACGGGATTAATTGGCTCTGATACAATTAACGAACCGGGAGGAACCAACGGGCTAAAACTGAATAATATGTACCCTTGCTGGGCCTGGCTAGATTTAGAAAGATCTACCTGATAGCTACCTTCAATAACATCACATACTAGATTAACTGCAATTGTTGTTGTTATATTTACAATGCCCGGGGATATATGACGTCCGGCACCAAAGAGATTGTTATTGTGTTTTAGTATAACCGGTGGTGGGGCTATTTTTCTCCACGATTCAATTACTCCCGGATAATATTCTTCAATAAGATCATTTAGTGATTTCTTCATCTCAGCGTTATTTAAATCTGGTATAATGAGTGTTTGTAAATCTTTTTCTGTTATTTTATAATGATCAAGAAATACTTGCCTCAATCCTGGACTTGTGAAATTTCTACTAAGATCAGTCGCAACGTCTATAATACTTCGATTGGCGATGTATAAATCGAACAAGATCCCATTTAAGTGTTTTATTGACTCGATTATTTGCTGCTTTACGTTATCGTTGTAATGTTGAGATAATGAAATAAGTAAATTTCTTAAATCATTAAACGTTTTATCGTATTCGGGTTTAAGATCATCTAAAAATTCTTTAATAAATCCTACATCAACAATATCTCGTTGCCTCCCTTCTGGTGTAATGATAACATTAAATGCTGATCTACTCGTCTTGGGAATTCTTTTACCGTAAAAATCGGTAAAGTAATACGTATCGTCGTTTGGATCAGATCTAAATAATATACGATTCCATGGATATTTTTCTCGATATTCTGGATTTTTAATGAATTTTTCTTCACTCGTTTTAAACTCATTTTTAGTTGGTTCTGAAACTCCATTATAAACAGGTGCGACTTCAGGCCATCCTAACACTGATCTAATCGAACTCTGATAAATATCTACGAGGTAGTCAGGAGAATTTATTTCAATAACCGCTGATAATGTTGGTTCATGAACAGTAATCGCTATTTTAGATTCTTTTCCTGTAATAGATTTAATTCTGCGTTGGAACTCATCATTAATCTGTTCTATTTGATAACTACCCGTTGAAATTCCAACAACTTGCCAATCAGGTGTTCCATCTGGTTTATTTTTATTCGCAAATACCAGTGAATTATTTGGTTGTTGTCCACCAAACGGTTTTGATCTAATATTAGGCCAACTATAATAAACTCGTAATTGCGCTAATGCTATTTCCTTTGCTGGAATTGCAGTCGGAAAATTAACGCTAAATTCAGGATTGGTTGAACTTAATGATATCATAGTAGTTTTTGACGGCGTTGTATTAGCTACGATCTGCTGAAGTAATTCTAACGATGACATTATTATTATCGTTATTATTTAATTCTCCATCTTTCCGTTATTATCACTAGCGATTATGAATGCTTCATCGTAGGTTTTCATTATCGTTACGAACTCCTCATCGGATATTTTACCATCACTGAGATACGCTGAAATATACGAGCATAATTTAGTGTATGCGGCTGTTGCTGTGTGCAATTTCATTATGTACTCGTTTAGTTTATTATTCGTACACGTAGATATTTTCTTAGCGATAATACTGAAAATACCTGCACATGTTGTTGCCGTTGAAACTATAATTGTTACAACTGCAGGCGCTGTCATCGTTATTGTTGATAGTAATAATCCAGTTCCAGCAATAACAGCAGAAACCGAGTATACCATTATATCAATAACGACCATACGACGACGATATTTTTTTACCTTTATCGTGTAATCGTCGATGATATTTTTTAGTTTAGTTTGACACTCACATACTTGAGCGTATCTGTGACGTTGAACGTCGATAAATGACTCTTGATTCATTATATTTATCTAGGTAACTAATTGAGGAGTTTCACATACAAATTCAATACACCACCAATAATCTGCTGTGGTTAACTTTTTATCACTCGCTATCAGCATAAACGTTTCCTCGACATCTTTATTTAACACTATAGACACAGTTCCAGAAAAACTATCGGTTGAATGACGCCATGTAAATGTGGTAAATATAGTAAATTTTTCAGCACAAAATATAGATAATCTATATACACCAGTGACCTCTGTGGTATGTTTAAGGGTGTTATTTTCCGGTGTCCATGTTGCTTTTCCTGATGCGACTGTGTACACGATATTAATGATCTGCTTGTGAGGAATTTTAACGAGATTAGTTTTTTGAATAATATTAGGAATGCCACTAATGATATCGTTGAGTTTTGTGTTAATGTTAGCGAGATTAATAATAACAGTTGGTGGAGTTCCAAAAAAGTCATTAATATTTCTGTTTACATTTCTACGAAAATTTAGAAATGTTTGTACATGAGTAAAATATTCAGCTCTAAATGCAGCAATTCCATCATTGATTGTCGTTAACGAAGTCGTTATTGGAATTTCCCTATCGTCGACGTATTTCTTCGTTGCAGCGTCGAAATCTGTTTCTGGTGTTCTGAGATTATTAATACCATTATTATTCATGTCGAGAAATGCACGCATTATACCACCGCGCACTGACACGTATTTGGATTCTTGATCATCGACGTATTTTTTGTTGCTGCGTCTGTATCTGCGATTGGATCTCCAAGATATGTAATTTTTCTTCCTGACATAATAATGTCACCGGTAAATACATCACCAGTTTTCTTAACATAATCGTTAACCGACTTACCGGAATCCTGTATTTTACCCTGATCAGTGAAAGTAACGACATTATTAACAACCGCATTTGGAATTCGTATAAGTACATCTAGTAGTTGTATATTACTCGTTTTTAATCGTCCTTGTTTGTCCTGAAAAACGACGACTTCATTTTGATCCACACTTGTTATATTTAATAAATCATCGATTTCATTTCTGAGCTGATCAATGGTTGCATATTTAGATAAATCGATCTTTTCCTTATCTTTGCGAGTAGATCTTCCATAAATATCTACCATTATATTTACTGATATCAGTTTAAGTGTTATGACGTAGTGTAGTGAACGCGTGAACGTCTTTATGAGGCGGTGCTGTTGATTTTAATATAGCATCAAGCACAGCGAGGGTTTCACGACTGCATATTGGAGGATCAGTTATTTTTTCTGTTGGTAGCGTTGAATACCAGATTGGAATATTACCGGTAACGTACTTTAAAAATTCTTTTGGTGGTGCTAATCCATACGAATCGAAATAAATAATTCCACGTGGATCAAGTGCATATGCGACCCAGTGCGTGCCCGGTCCAGAGTTTTCATCGAGATTAATAATACCGGTTTCAGAACTGCTAGCAGTTCTTGGTAATTGATCGCGCATAAAAACACCTCTGAAATTTTTTATTTTTAATTGCTTAGCAGCATTAAGTAAATCAAAATTGGACATAGGTGATATTAGTAAACTGTCCCTGGTAATCTTAGACCCTTTCCGTACCATGAATGTGGAGTCCCTGGTAATCTTAAACCTCTTCCCTTTTTTTGATTCCTTGTCCGGTTGCTTTCTTTAATGCCATTCCAGCAGCAGTTCCAACAGCACCTAACGCAGCTGCCTTTGCAACAGCTGGGGCTGCAGCTGCTATTAATGCTGGTATTGCTGCAAGAAGTGGAAATATACCACCCGTTTTAGCAATATCTTTGATGGCGCCCGCAGAAAGATTAAGTTTAACGCCTTTATTTGATTTTTTAGCATCATTGAAGTTTTTAAACTGACGCTCGGTCAACGATAGTTTATTTGCACCGGTCATCTGTTCTCGCTTTAGCGATATTTTTATTCCATAATTATTTTTTGATGCTGATTGCAGCTTTTTAATCTGACCAGGAGTCAGACTCACACTAACGTGATGATATAACATTATAATTATTATGAACGATCTAATTACATGTTTTCTACTGGGGCATCAATAACTCTCATTCGTCCACCAACACCTTCGAGTAACATCGATTTATCGCTGAGTATAACAGCAATTGCTCTGTAATTGACAATAGCTCCTCGAGTCACACGAGCTCGAAAATAAATATCAACTACTGATTGTCTAGTTAAATCTAAGTGTTCTAGTGAAAAGTAATAAATCGGATACAGCGTTGTAAAATCACGCTGCGATATTTGTAAACCAGTATCAACATTTTGAACACGACCCATGAATGTTATTAATCGATGATATGCACGTGCTACATGATTATTTGCAAAATTCAGTAATATATCCTCGGATGGTTCTTGATGTCCAACCTCAGAAACACCGAGTTGGTCAAATATCATGTGACTATGTGTTTACGAGTTTATTCGTGCAGTATTTTGAAACGCAATAAATATGTGTCGTGGTGCAGAAACACCTTGCTGAGAAGCTATCTGCCATGTAAATAAACCGTCAATTGCACTCTGAACAGCATCTGTGGTCATTGTTAACCATGATAACGTTGATTTACCGCCTTGACTCATAAAAGATAGTAACCGATCTTCTTCAGATATCGAGGGAGTCATCACTGGCATCCACAGTGAAAGTTTTGTTAGTACTACTTTGCCATGAAGTGCCGCAGTTGCAGCAGCTATAGCATTAGCATCAGCGCCCTCTCCCACAGCGTGCCACATTGCATCATTATCATCGCCTTTTCGCACAAGTACAACTGTATGTTTGGCTCCAAAAATAACCTTTCTAACATTTCTGCAGAATCCAAATATGTGTGACAGTGGAATTGCACAAGAAAACCTTTCATCATCACCAAGCATTGTTCTACGAGATGCGAATTCCAAGTTGAAATTTTCATTCATCGATACAACTGTGTCCCCAGCTGCATTCATTGTTACATTCCTCTGTTCGGGTTGATCAGTTGTGTCCTTTGCAAACATCATTGATGGGCCAGCCGATCTTGAATAATCATCACTGTATCTAGCCAGACCAAGTATTGTTGTTGCAACGTCAACGTCTTTCTGGATTGATTCAATATTTTTTCCATCAATCATGGACGTAGCGCTATCAAACAAAGCCATAATACCGTTATTCACAAAACCAAATCGATCACCAATTCCATAATCTGTGTTATCTGTTTTTAAAAGTCTACCTTCGACTTCAATAAATGCTTCAGCGGGTAAGAAATATCTACTTGTATCCTGAACCTGTAATTCGATTCGTCCACGCTGATCTGGAATTCGTGCGTCGTAAGAATAATATTGATAATCGCGCACAGACTCATCTTTGAGAACTGGTGCGTCCATGTCAAACGCGGGGTCAGATATGCGCTTAAACATCTTTATTATTATCGTCTTCGTCTAACTCGAAGACCACTTCCTGCTATCAGACTAGCGGTTATATTTTTTTCCTTTTCCGACATCGGGATATCAGCTAACTCCGCTAGTTTTTGATTAGCTGCTTGATTTATTATTTTACTGACATTTACTGGCATCACTTCAGTGCTAGGTAATTTCACAGGTTGAGGTCGGGCCGCTTGTGGTCTGCGTATTAATCGTGATAGTCTATCTTTAATTGCTGAGAATGCTTTGCTAGCAAGATTACCAACAGCGCCTATACCTTTTCACGAACAACATCAATAGCTTTCATTCCTAGCTGCTTTGCAATCGGTATTGCTTTTGGGGCTATCCTCCTAAACAGACCCTGAATAACATCACCTAATCCATCTCCGTAGGTCGTTTTGTATACTGGTAATCGAGAATTTATTACCCTGACCATGGTAGGTCCACGAGTATTGTGTATGATCATTTTATTATTAAGTGACTTTATCACTAATTACATACTTAATCACTATGATACTCATCGGCGATTTCATTAATGAGAGACCGATATACATTAATATCCATGATACCGCCTGTAAATAATCGTTTACAAATATCAGCTACTTCATTAATGATTTCTGGAGAATTATTACCAGCTCGTTTTCCTCCAATGAGAATTTCTAGTCGATCGACATCAGCAAGAACGTTATTAGGACAGGTAATAAAACCACTTCCTAGACCACTTCCAGTTGCGCCAGGAGAGGTGTCTGACGGAATATATTCTTCTTCTTCCTCCTCAATTGGTTTCGGTGGTGTTTTTTTAATTGGTTTCGGTGGTGTCTTTGGTAATTCTGGATAATCACGAAGTGATTGCTCAAATGTTTTTGGTGTTTTTTGTTGTCTTTGTTGTTGTTCTTGTTTCTTTTTTTTGTCGTTCTTGTTGTTTTTGTTGTTCTTGTTGTTGTTGATATTGTTGTTTTTGTTGCTTTTGTTGTTCTTGTTGTTGTTGATATTGTTGTTCTGGCGGTAATTGCATGAAGGTAATATAATTATCTATTGTATGAATATACTCAATATATCTTGGATCACTATTTCTAGCCTGATCAACGTCATAGTGTATACGAAATATCCATTTGTACCAATTATCACGACCTATAGGTTTATCAGCATATTCAGATTTTAAATAATGTTTTCGATCACTGAAACTTTTCACAGCAATCATAGCTAAATCTCCTGGATTTTTAACATTATTTTTAATATAATCAATAGCACCTTCGATAAATTTGTCATTTATGTTAATTCTTTCTTCTTGTTCTGGTAGACGTTCCTTTATATCACCTATTTCAGCACCTTCAGGTTGATCTTCATCCTCAGGTATTTCCGGGACTGGCATCGCAGCAGCTATTTCTGCTGGAAGTTCACGTAAAATTCTTTTTGTCTTTTTTGTTCTTCTTGCTATTTTTCCAGTTGCTTCAGTGGTTTTCTCTAACACAGGTAGAATACCTTTAGTGGTCTCAGTGATAGGTTTAAATAATTTTTTTGTATCCTCTTCAAATTCAACTTGAGATTCCTGACGCGATTGTAGTTGTTGCTTAACAGAATCACGAACGGGTAGATATTTTTTAATTGCCTCTAGTCGCTCTCGAGCTAATTTAGCTGAGTGTGGTTCTTCAATACTCATTATTGATAATATTTATAATGGCTGTTTAATTCATAGCAGCAGTAGAGCTGAACGACAAAAATTGAGTGACCCGCGAGTAAACGAAATCGCATAAAAATCTGAAAAAAAATACGTGAAAAAAAAGTAACGGAAATGAGCTAACCCAAACGATTTATTATCCGTTTTTCAAACTATATGGTAATAATAAAGTTAGGATGTTCGGTTTATGTTATTGACCTTTTTTTCAGCCCCCTGTAGGAGCCTTTATTTTTTATAAATAAGGTCTCAGCCAACTGGTCTGTTCAGCTCTACTGCTGCTGCTGGAGTCATTAAATCGTGATGGATTGTATAGACCTGTACAGGATCCATTAAATCGTGATAGATTATATAGACCTGTATATGAGCCATTGAATCGTGATAGATTATGTAGACCTGTATAGGAGTCATCAAATCGTGATAGATTTTACTGACCAGTACAGGAGCCATTAAATCGTGTTAGATTATATAGAGCTGTATAGGAGTCATTGAATTGTGATAGATTATGTAGACCTGTATAGGAGTCATTGAATCGTGATAGATTATGTAAACATGTATAGGAGTCATTGAATCGTGACAGATTATATAGACCTGTATAGGAGTCATTGAATCATGATAGATTATATAGACCTGTATAGGAGTGATTGAATTGTGATAGATTATGTAGACCTGTATAGGAGTCATTGAATCGTGATAGATTATTTAGAACCGTATAGGTGTCATTGAATCGTGATAGATGATGTAGACCTGTATAGGAGTTATTGAATCGTGTCAGAGTATGTTGACCTGTACAGGAGTCATTGAATCGTGTCAGATTATGTAGACCTGTATAGGAGTCATCAAATCGTGTTAGATTATATAGATCTGTATTGGAGTCATTGAATCGTGATAGATTATGTAGACCTGTATAGGAGTCATTGAATCGCGATAGATTATGTAAACATGTATAGGAGTCATTTAATCGTAACAGATTATATAGACCTGTATAGGAGTCATTGAATCGCGATAGATTATATAGACCTGTATAGGAGCCATTGAACCGTGATAGATTATGTAGACCCGTATAGATGTCATTGAATCGTGATAGATTATGTAGACTTGTGTAGGAGTTATTGAATCGTGTCAGAGTATGTAGACCTGTACAGGAGTCATTGAATCGTGTCAGATTATGAAGACCTGTATAGGAGTCATTGAATCGTGATAGATTATGTAGACCTGTATAGGAGTCATTGAATCGTGTCAGATTATGAAGACATGTATAGGAGTCATTAAATCGTGATAGATTATATAGACCTGTATAGGAGTCATCGAATCGTGATAGATCATGTAGACCTATATAGGAGTTATTGAATCGTGCCAGATTATGTAGACTTGTGTAGGTGTCATTGAATCGTGATAGATTATGTAGACCTTTATAGGAGTCATTGAATCGTGTCAGATTATGTAGACCTGTATAGGAGTCATTGAATCGTGCTAGATTATGTAGACCCGTATGGGTGCCATTAAATCGTGATAGATTAAATAGACCTGTATAGGAGTCATCGAATCGTGATAGATCATGTGGACCTATATAGGAGTCATTGAATCGTGTCAGATTATGTAGACTTGTATAGGAGTCATGGAATCGTGATAGATTATGTAGACCTGTACAGGAGTCTTTCAGTTGTGATAGATTATGTAGACCTGTATAGGAGTCACTGAATTGTGATAGATTATATAAACCTGTATAGGAGTCATTGAATCGTGATAGATTATGTAGACCTGTATAGGAGTCATTAAATCGTAATAGATTATATAGACGTGTATAGGAGTCATTGAATCGTGATAGATCATGTAGACCTATGTAGGAGTCATTGAATGGTGCTAAATTATATCGACCTGTATAGAAGTGACTGAATCGTGTGAAATTATGTAGACCCCTATATGAATAATCGAATCTACGTGTTGAACAGTGGTTTAAATGTTCTGTTTTGTAGCATGATTTGTCGTTGGACAATACATGCTGAACCGTTGGTTTAAGTGTTTTGTTTTGTACTATGATTTGCCGCTGGACACTGTTTTGTTTTGTGGTGTGATTTTGTCGCTGTGCGCTACGTGGTTAACAGTTGGCTTAAGTATTTTGTTTAGTAGTGGGTCACTATGTTTTGAACAGACGGATGAAGGGTTTTGTTTTGTTCAGTGATTTATGGTAGGACACCATGTGTTGAACAGTTAGTTTACGTCTTTTGTTTTATAATGTCATTTATCGCTGGACAGTACCTTTTGAACAGCTGAATGATTTTTCATTTGCTTTGTACTTCTGAGTTATCGTTACACTACGTGTTGAATACTTAGATTTTGCTGTTGTGATTTTTTTCTTGAGTTTTCTACTGCGATTTGTCTCTAGACACTACTTGTTTAACATTTGGATTACGTGTTTAATTTTTTACTGTGATTTATCGCTGGACGCTTCGTGGTTAACAGTTGGCTTACGTGTTTTGTTTTATACTGCGATTTATCGGTGGACATTGTATGATGAAAAGTTGAGTGAATTGTTTTGTTTTGTACTGTGATTTGTCGCCTGATACATGTTGAACGGTTGAATGAAGTGTTTTTGTTTGCACTGTGATTTAATACTGAACACTACGTGCGGTTAGAGCGTCCGTCTCGGATGAGAAAGGTCGCGGGTTCGAACCCAGGCCGAGTCATACCAAAGACTTACAAAATTGGTACTAGCAGCTGCCTCGCTTGGCGCCCAGCATTAAGAAGTTTGTGTTAGGACTGGTCGGCCTGGTGTCAGGATAATGTGACTGGGTAAACATGATGCTACATGTCTGCGGCATCATGACCCAGTGCTAGACATCACTGTAAACTGCTCACTGCAGACATCGTAGCGATATTACTGGAACATTGTTAAAGCTGCGTCAAAAATCCAAATCTCTCTCTCTCTCTCTCTCTCTCTCTCTCTCTCTCTCTCTCTCTCTCTCTCTCTCTCACACACACACACACACACACACACACACACACACACACACACACTTCTTTCGTCTATTGTTTAGTGAACTGTAACATTGTCCTCTTTTTTACATACGCTCAATCGCAATTAAAACTCACTGTTAGCAGAATTGTAACAATGTCCTTTTTGACATACGCCAAATCTCAAGTGAAACTCACTGCTAGCAGAATTTAGTCACAATTTCAGATCCAGTTTATTTTATTGGGTGGGGGCCTTAGGGTTCTTTTCTTGCGGGGGGGGGGGTATGTTGCACATAACAAAATTGTACTGCGTTAGTTTGACAATAAATATTACACTCCTTGTTTGAAACTGATAAATGAAAAAATGAGACAATGAACATATATCGAACTTAGGATTCTACCTTGTCCTTATAAACTAAAATAGGAGCAACCTAATGTTAATTTCCCCTTGTCCTCTAATACGGCAATAACGGTGTCTTACTTCTATTTCTTTGTATATTCCCTACTACTACTACAACTACCACTACTAACTTGTTTGTGTTTTTAATAATAATAAAATAATAATAACAATAATAACAATAATTCAATGATCTTAATAATAATAATAATAATAATAATAATAATACCAAAAACAACAACGAGAACAACAACAACAATAATAAAACTTATAATTTAATGATCTCAATAATTATAATAATAATAATAATAATAATAATAATAATAATAATAATAATAATAGTAGTAGTAGTAGTAGTAGCAGTAGTAGTAGTAGTAGTAGTAGTAGTAGCAAATCGATGGTCTTAATAACAATAATAATAAAAATAATAATAATTCAATGATCTTAATAATAATAATAATAATAATAATAATAATAATAATAATAATGTTATTATTAGCATTTTTATTATTAGCAAATCAATGGTATAATAATAATAATAACAATATGATAATAATAATAATAATAATAATAATAATAATAATAATAATAATAATTCAATGGTCTAAATCTAATTAATAATAATAAATCTAAATAATAATAATAATAATAATAATAATAATAATAATAATAATAAGTAAGGCCCCTTGTTAAGGCTGGGGACTAAATAAAAAAAGTACAGGACAATAGATCGTTGAGTGTTCATGTAAAACGAAAAATAAACTGGACTTTAACTTTCGGTGTTTCACACACACACACACACACACACACACACACACACACACACACACACTTTAGTTTGGTGGTTTTAACCAACGGGGAAATAAAAATTAACCTTGACACATTACATTTAAAAAAAAAAAAAATGTTTCTAGATTCTCTTTAAATCATCCAATTGTCAGAAGTATTCTGACCTTGGGGGTAAAAGGTCAGTCAGTGCATTTATTACGATAGTAATAAGGACTTCAAATTGTAAACCTGTATAGGGTAAAATAAAGTCGGTCAGTATATTTATCAGTCTACCATAGCTAGTGATGACGTCGAATTGTAATTTTGTATCAGATTCCATGAATGAAACTTTGACCTCATTGTACACTAGAGGAATTTAAAATCTGGACCATAACAAAAGTGATACTGTCATAATAGTGTAACATCTATTTAAGAATCCTATTTTACACAAGCCAGCTCGTAAGCTAAACTCGTGTCTAGAAGAATTCTAAAGTATATTAGAGTGCATACATATTTTCCTGGTGTATAACAATTAAACCAATTGCATTTCCCATCCACAAATAGAACCACCATGTCGTGTCCGATTGTTAGTGAATATTTTTTAGTAAAACGTATTGTTACATACGTAGCTATGTTTTTAGTGTGTATCTTCAATATATACCCATCACACACGTAGCTATGTTTTTAGTGTTACGTACGTAGCTATGTTTTTAGCGTGTACCTTCAATACATACCCATCACACACGTAGCTATGTTTTTAATATGTACCTTCAATACATACCCATCACATACGTAGCTATGTTTTTAGTGTGTACCTTCAACACATACCCATCACATAAGTAGCTATGTTTTTAGTGTGTACCTTCAACACATGCCCATCACATACGTAGCTATGTTTTTAGTGTGTACTTTGAATACATACCCATCACATACATAGTTATGTTTTTAGTGTGTACCTTCAATACATACCCATCACACACGTAGCTATGTTTTTAGTGTGTACCTTCAATGCATACCCATCACATATTTAGCTATGTTTTCAGTGTGTACCTTCAACACATACCCATCACATACGTAACTATGTTTTTAGTGTGTACCTCCAATGCATACCCGTCATATACGTAACGATGTTTATAGTGAGTAACAGTCTTTTAGTAAGTACCTTCAATACATACCTGCCACATACGCAGCAATTTAGTCCATAAGCATACTGTACAACCATGATAAAATTATACTGTACTAATTTATTGGAAAGTTAGTCTTAGTAAATCTTGTATATTAATGTTTATTATTTTGTAGATGAAAAAGAAACGGAAAAGTCCTAATCCTTCCTATTCATTTTATGTCAGCGGAGCTTAACAAACAAAATGTCGATTTAAAAAAATAAATGGTATTGACATATTTTTCAAAGAATGTTTTAACTCTCTCTCTCTTGCACACACACACACACACACACACACACACACACACACACACACTGATAAACATTCCACACTCGGTTATTTGCCCTTACTAGGACGGGAATAAAAAAATGTAATAAAAAAAAAAAACTACAAAAATTGGGATGAGTAAGTTCAAAAGAAAGTTTGAGCATAAAAGTACAAAGTTAAAACAAGTTTGACATGCCGCCGCGAGTTTCGAACTCAACGCCGCGAGTTTCGAACTCAACGCCGCGAGTTTCGAACTTGCGACCTCTTGTTTGGCAGCCGTTACATACAGAAAGACAAATAAATGTGTGTGTTTATATATAAGATGTTGAAACGTATAACGTCTTGGGTTACTTCTGTTCGAGTGTAGACTGTTGTCTCATACAACACTGTTACAATGTAGCTATGAACTAAAATCAATACAAATCATATGTTAATCTAAAATACCTTCAAAGATGACTTCACGGTGAAGTTCTTCTCGAAGGTTCACCGGCATTTTTTTTTTTTTTTGAGAGGCTGGACACCGTGAAGTCATCTTTGAAGGTATTTTAGATTAAAATATGATTTGTATTGATTGTCACACAGTGGAAAGTTCAGTACAAAGAAACAAATGTAGAGAATATATAGTAAACGTAATTGTGTTCTGGGTCCTGTTAAAGATTAGATGATTCAGTTCGGCAAATAGGCCTACTGGCTGACGATAGTGATTGCAATTTATTGTAAAGCTATGAATTAAATGTACTTTTAATATGTCTGATCACCATCGTAAGAGATGTTAACTTCTGGACTAATCATTTAGTGATTGTTAGCACCAATCTGTGGACTTATAAACACGGATTATCTCCTCCTTATTCTTGAAGAGTGTTTTAAAGTATTGTCCTTATCCCGGTATTTGTAGCCGTAATTTTTAGGACCACCACTAGCAAAACTTAGAATCTTGTCGTCGGGGTGCTCGTCCGTCCAGGCTTCTAAACGGTCTCCTTCAATGTCAGGGTGCTGGTGACCCAGGAAATCGATGTAGACGCAACTGTCCTTGTCAAAACACAGCACGCGATCTCCTAACAGTTCTAAAGCTTCGTACACTTTTATGCAAGCATGGGCTGTTACGTAAGCAGCAACGATAACATTTCCAAATTCGTCGGCTAGTACAGTTCTTCTTCGTAACTGACCAGGATCAAGTCTTCACGAAGGACGTCCACGTGTTTCACATATTTGGTTTTGTCGTGAATCATATGGAAGTAGCGGGAAGGCTTAGTCAAATACTCCGTCTTGGGTAAACATGGTCGTTGTGCCATCTTGCCCCACAAGCAATTTAACATCACTTTTGCAAACGATCGTTTTCCTTCGTTTTTCTCCACATGGTCTAAAGTGATGCCTTCTTGCTCCAAGTATTTCTCTTTGAATTTATTTTAGTCTTCGGGAGTGTGGCACCAGGAAGTATCGCCACTGGCATCTTGTTTCAGTTTCAGAAAGGTATCCACGTAGTCTGCGAAAATGCCTTTTTGAGTCTCGTCACCCTTGTGGTACTGTTCTGTCCTGGGAAAGTGGTAAATTTCGTACACTTCTAATAATTGGTATCCCAGGTCCAGAGCTTTAAAGAATTCCACGCTGACCCACGTTTCTGTCAAAGCGCGTTCTTCCTGGGTGTGCTGACAAGATTGGTCTTGGTTGCACGTTTCGGCACAAGTACGGCACAAGGGAAACATCAGTCTTCCTTTGCAATCGTGAGGTAAAACGGGATGATACAAGACCGTGGGAGGCAAGACTTTACATCTGATCAATCCTTCGTATTGTCGAATGTTGTCAAGGTCGATGTGTTCCATCAGTAACTGTGGTTACCCTGCGAGAAAGTGACAAAATTTGCACACGTAAGGATACAGCGAACACACGTCCAAGTATTTGATTTCTTCTCCTTTCTCCTCGTCGACATGGTACAGCAAACATGTGGCATTTGTTCGTCCTCCGTACAAACTGTCCCGCGGATCAGAGGTTCCACCACCTTGTAACTTTCCACGATCCGTTTAAACTCGGGATCGGTTTTCAAACGGTGATCGTACTCGTGTTCCCACATTTCTACCACTTGGTATCCTTGCTGTTCTAACTTCAAGCGCCGCTGACATGTGGCCTCATACAAATCTTCCATGGTGCGTTGTAGAAACTGATTTTTAGTGTGACGTTGAGGGTAACAGATGGGACATCCGTGAAATAAGCACCCGTTAAACTCGTACACGATCTTGGGGTTTCCTAAGTCCCAGCCACCCACCGAATACGTAGCCACAGTCTTTTCGCCTCCTCCATTTCGGGCCTGTTGGATCCATTTGTCCTTGTCGCACAAGTAATGTAGCCAGGGTAGGGCTTTGACCGAGTATTGACGTTTGACAAAATTGGTCGTTTGAGGGCGGATGACAGCCAGGATGTTCTCGGGCATAAATCGTTTGCGGTACACTAAGGAACACGCTTTGGCAATGGTGCAGGCTTCTCTCAAACGATCGATCCCTCCGTGTTCCATGAACAGTTCTCGACATTTTCCACAGCAATGCCGTAAAATGTCCACGACGGAAGAACATACTTTAACATATCTTCCTGAAAGTCGAAGGGATCAAAGGCGTGAGTGTGGTACCAAGCGTAGAAAGCTTTTCGTTGTTCGGTGAGCATGTTGTCGGGGTCGTAGTAGTGAGCATCTGGCAAATGGGGTAGAACGGCGTGTTGATTGGCTTTAGTATTGAAAAAGTGTGGAAAATAACTTTTGGCCATTTCTCTCATTCCAAACATTTTAGGCATTCGGCTCAAAGGCAAGGCCAAGTAACTCATCGAATCTTTAAACTGCACTTGTCACACTTGCATAGAGATGATTTTGGCTCAGTTCAATGTGACTTTAAGTGTTCGGTGCCTTGTTCCATATAGTATTTCAGAAGAAACTGTCCATCGTATCTCGAGAAATTGTGAGCCATCA
This sequence comes from Megalonaias nervosa, assembly GCA_016617855.1. Lineage (NCBI taxonomy): Eukaryota > Metazoa > Mollusca > Bivalvia > Unionida > Unionidae > Megalonaias > Megalonaias nervosa. The sequence continues at coordinate 5,669 of JAECUM010001851.1, read as the reverse complement.
CCGTGGCATAGCGATGACAATCTCCATAATGTTCGACGTCCTCTTGTCTCCACGTCTCGTCGATGGGGTCTAAGATCCATTGTGCAAAATCGGCCAGCGTGTTAGGTCCTCGAAAGATTTTTTCACGTCCTCCAGGTATCTTGCTACAGTGAGGGCAATGACAAAAGATCGGTTCTTGGATGCACTTCTCGCACGCAGAAATTAGGAATGTGAATGCCAGTCTCTTGCATGTATTTGAAATCGAACAAGATGAAATTGCCTTTCTTCTTGTGGTCATCTTCTTCCTCCTTCTGCTGGGGTTGGTATTTTTTAATGAAGTAGTCGTGTTCCTAGTCCACGATTTGGCGACAAATCGGACATCGTTTCTTTCCTGAACATACGTGCTCTTTGGCAATCTCAGGAGTTGGCAAGCACTTTTATGCTGTGAACCTTGCGTCTTCAGATGTTGTTGATAACAGGTAGGGCTGACAAAAGTGCGTTGACAACCATGGTAATGCACTCGTTTTTTTGTCCTTCGTCAAGACAGGGTTCAGAGGACAAACATCCTGAGCATTTCGATCCACAATGCTTGTGTTGCTCTCGATTGTTATAGCCATAGCCACATTTCTCACAATAATAACTGTATCCCTGGAATCCGGTGATACTGGTGATGGCATCGAAATGTTCATCGTGATGATAGACATGAATATAATTTCCGTCTTTTAAATTGTCACCTCGAAACAATAGAGGTCCGGGTACTTCTTGAGAGTGTACTTTCAACATGTAGCGTGGAGCCAAGACATCTTGCAATTTTTGCATTTCAGGAATGCCACAAGCGGTGTCTTTGGATATCCTCGCTTTCTGTAACAGGAGTTATGCTTCTTTTCGTTGTTTGGCTCGGTCCGATCGTTGAAAATTTTCAAGGCTCTTTTCCATTCTGCCGTGTCGTGCTTGTCGGCATACGTTCGTTCAGCCACGATGGCCCTGGCTAAACACATCTGGTCTTGAGGGTTGTTAATTCGGACGAGGCTCTGTTTTTTGCTGCGAAGGTTGTCCACCAATAACACCTTTTTGCGTCCCGTCCCCTTGGGAAGAGAAACGTGGGCCATATACAGTGTCGCTTTTCCATCGGTGATGTGAAACTTGCCTTTGGACTGCTGCACGTGTTGAATCTTGTCGATGACTTTGGAAGGTGTCAATTCTGATGGGCTGCTAAACCCGATCCAAACGGGGGACTTCTGACTGCCGTGATAAATGGATAGTGTAAAGCGATCGTCTTTTTGGCTTCATATTGTCGTTTCAGTGTGTTTAACAAAGAATCCCACACATCGGTGATGAACTCTTCTGCTTTCTCCAGCGGTACGTCGGATTTAAAATCTTTAAATTTCACCGTGTACTTGTAGGTCGTGGTTCTAAATTTTCTAGAGGAGTGCTTTCCCGTCTCTCGAATGTGGTAATACTTTTCGGGTGATAGTGGTGACTCTTGGTTTGAGGTAGGCTCTCTCGGTCTGGTCGCAGACGTGGAATGTGTTGGTTCAGGTCGCACATGTCTTCGTTTTGAGCGAACACTTCTTTTCGTGTGTGAGGCCATACGTCACGTCGCTGCCTCTTACTTTCTTCTTCTCTCTCAGTGAAATCGTGCGATCTTTTCATCTTAATTGCTGATTTAGAAATGATTTAACCAAGTTCGTTCTCTCTACATATACCCTCTCTACCTCTTGTTGTGACAATGACTTGGTATATTTCACAAGGACAAGTGAAAGTCAAACATATAGGAACCATGGCTGACTTATGCGAACGACAACGGTGCGTTTTAAACACCTCATGCATCTTGACAACCCTTCGATTCAAACCCTACCACGAAAGTAAAAAGTTGCAAGAAAAAACTCCAGACAGTTGGTGTCTTCAAAAGAGCTAGAGATGGTGCTATGCCGTTAGGACACGTACATACTCCAGAAAACCACGCTTCTCGACAACGATGTCTCCTTCTTTGAGAATTAGGCTCCCTCCCTTCGGTCACAGCCCATAATATTAACAACTAGCCACTACCACCACCCCGGTCACAGCCCATAATATTGACAATTAACCCCCCCCCCCCGGTAAATGTCCATAATATTGACAATCAGCGCCCCCTCTCCCCCGGATCACAGTTCATAATATTGAACATTACCCTATTCTGATTTACTCTATATCAAGATAATTGCCATTCAAATGCAATCGATTGTTTTCTGTATAGCTGCATGGTCTTGTATGTTTTGGACATTTGACTCATACAATGCATTATTTCAAATTTTGTTTTAAAAGTTTTCTACAGTCTGACGATTGAATTGTTACGTATATGTAATTAAATTGCCTGTGTGTTAGTTTTAAAATTCTTTTTTATTTTACATTTGTTTCATTACATTTTATTGTAATGATCATATTCACGGGATTCGATATTTTCTTTCAGTAATTCTATTTATCTAAAACGTTAAAGATGTTACATTAGCATTATTTTTAGTTCACCTTGGTCCGCGATAGTGTAAACACTACGCGAAAACGATTGGCTATTGCCAAGGTCATTTCAGCCTAGTCTGAATAAACAATGTTTTATTTTTAAATTTATTTCACAGAGAGAGAGAGAGAGTGTGTGTGGTTCTTGGATAGGGCTGTTCTTGCTACGTGACAAATTTCATTTTTCCTATTGCGTTGTTCAAGTTTTAAGAAACCACGTGACCTATCACGCGAGAACGGGATGAAATTTTAGTTGGATTTAATACCCTTTCTGAGAGCTTTTCAGTTGGTTGTATTTTTAAAACCTTGAGGGCTGGAGAGGTTTCAACTGTTGAAAAAGATTGTTTTTGAAGTTCATTTGTTTTGGAATTTAATAATTTATTCTCTAGGAAACCAAATTGTGTAAATTTTTTATAAAAATTCTGGGAGAAAGAGATTCAGTGGAAATTTATTCTGGAATTATTCGGAAACATGAACTGTGATTCAATTAAAGAATTTTTGTCATTTTTACAACGACCACATCTGACGTCATCGCCTTCCATATTGGAACGCCGTCGAGATTCGAACCTGGATTCTACTGGAACTATTTAGTGACAGGACTTGTGTTTTTCATTCTTAGGATTAAATTTTAGATTATATTCACAAACCGTAAGTCCTATTTCTAATTTTTACATTGTTTTCTAGGGAAATAAATCATTTTGTTAAAATATACAAAGCTTGTTGACTTCACTCTTTTCTCTTCTTATTATGGTACGAGCCTACACGTAACAGAATCTACAACCGAACGTCTTTGTCTTGTAAAATGTATTATCTGACATGGTTCTTTTGTCTGTCAAAATAATCTTATGTAACAGTGTGTATATTTGCCTGACTATGATCTGTCTTTGTACTCAGAGACAATCAGACTGGATATATGCCATAGCGTTTGTCGGTACTGTGACCATAATCTCTCTTTGTATTGGGGCCTTTAAAATGTCGAGACAAACAGACTGGACATGTGCCAAAGAGTTTATCGGTACTGTGACCACGATCTCTCTTTGTATTAGGGCCTTTAAAATGTCTAGAAAAACAGACTGGACATATGCCATAGAGTTTATCGGCACTGTGACCATGATCTCTGTTTCTATTAAGACCTTTAAAATGTCTAGACAAACAGGCTGGATATATGCCATAGAGTTTATCGGCACTGTGACCATGATCTCTCTTTGTACTAGGGTCTTTAAAATGTCTAGACAAACAGACTGGATATATGCCATAGAGTTTATCGGCACTGTGACCATGATCTCTCTTTGTATTAGGGTCTTTAAAATGTCTAGACAAACAGACTGGATATATGCCATAGAGTTTATCGGCACTGTGACCATGATCTCTCTTTGTATTAGGGCCTTTACAATATCTAGACAAACAGACTGGATATATGCCATAGAGTTTATCGGCAAAGAATATATATGACCTCCATAATCAAATATCTCGCTCTCTTCGACTTAGGTCTAAATAAAATTTGTCATACTAGTTCTTCATTTTGCCTTCATGTGTTATATTCAAAGCGCATTCATGTGTTATATTCAAAACGCGTTCTTGTATTATATTCAAACTGTGTTCTTGTGTTATACTGAAAACGCATTTTGTTATATTCAAAACGCGCTATTGTGCTATGTCACTATATATCAGGAATATCTACCCTCTAACAAAGGTATTTGAATATCAACTCAAACAGTGCTACCCAAGAGATCATGAAGTTTTAAACAACATTCACATTAAAAATATAATAGGTCTAAGACTGTAATACAACTATTTTAATACCGAACGTGCTGTGAGAAGGCACTGTATTCATGATATCAGATTCTATCACTGAAAGTGCTGTGAGAAGGCACTGTATTCATAATCTCAGATTATGCCACCGAACGTGCTGTGAGAAGGCACTGTATTCATGATTCTCAGATTATATAACCGAACGTGCTGTGAGAAGGCACTCTAATCATGATCTCAGATCGTGTCGCCGAAATCTGCCACGGAATATGTTTTTTCAAAATCAGATAATCAGGGTGTCTTCCGCAAAACAAATACGCTCTAATAAAAGTTTTCTGTGTCATGTGGAATATTTTGGACTGATACTGAATATCTACAAAACGTTTCTGTATATTTCCGAATCTATATGGAAAAATCCAAATTCCTATTTTCATACTACTACAACTATCCTATGAATGTGTGTATTCTTCTTATCTTCACTGATATTTCAATTCTACCATCAAAGATATATAATTCTTGAGAACAACAGACAATAGATGACAATCGTCTATTTAGATAATAACGACGATGGCTGTTTCGTCATAACCTTCAGTGAGAATAGAGGCGAACTGTTTCCCCACCCCAAATGTTTTTCTTTTTAACAAATAAATACAAGTAAGGATGTATAATTTTGCTGACCTTGAAATGAAAAATGCATCTTCTTTAGGAAACTGCCTGCGAACCTTTTTAAAAAGACTTTATTGTAATGGAAAGTGCAACTTTTTGAAAAAAAAAATGTTTTAAAGATTCCTATGTTAAATGCTATAGAAACTATCTATATATTATAAAATAAACAATGGGAAAAAACAACTCTATAAATTCGAAATAGATGCCAGCCCTTATATATATATATATATATATATATATATATATATATATATATATATATATATATATATATATATATATATTCCGATAAATCAAGCCCCAAAAGCTGTGTTGATACTGATGGACGATAGGTGGGTCTGATGTAACCTGTTCATTAAAACGTACAATTTTGCTGCCTCCAAATCTTTCCAGAACAAACCTTCGTACACTTTAGACACATACCGGTAATTGGTAACAGCCATATTGAGCGCGAATTCAAAATCGCCACTGGACAGAGGGTTGTGTTATTCCACGTGGATTTACAAGTCACTAAACATAGGATTGGCTCCGGAAATATAGCGTACATGCCACCAAAAGAACCCTTCAGCCGACAGTAGCTCCACAGCCGCGAGAAATATTGGTAAGTGCATAAAATGTACACCGATGTGAGTGGCCAAAAGTGTCTGCAGACTTGTGCATGTTTTAATGAATAGGTGATATCATCCCCTAAACCGAAATCAATATCATCATGGGGAGGGGCTGATTTATTGACCTAAAATATATACACACGACCAAACATTACAGCAAAATACACATAGCAA
>JAECUM010001850.1:0-94003 GCA_016617855.1 Megalonaias nervosa | reverse complement strand
AAAAAAAAAAAAAAAAAAAAAAAAAAAAAAAAAAAACAAAAACAAAAACAAACAAACAATAAAACGGAAATAGAATTAATACTAACGAGGACTGAAGTCATCACAGTTTCTGATCCTGACAAAATATCAAAAATAAAACTTAACAATTAGAAATACGCTACACCCTCCCCTTAGTATAAGTATGCCTACTGTGCTACAACTAAAGCAGCTCGCACGGCAGCATGCAATATACATTCCATGTTACATGAGAAACGCTGTCATACTTGAATAATTGAGACCTATAATTGTTTTGAATCCACCGATATCACCACCACCACCGTTTACCACTGCGGCAGCAACAGCAACAATTACCAACACAGAAACAACTGTAAAACAACTAAGAAAATGTGCATGTGGACATAATACCCGAATACCCAGTGGTGCAAAAAAAGTTTACATCCTTGCGGTATTAGACGAATATGAACAAAACAGTCTTTATGCTGAGGATGAACAAAAATGCCGTCTTGCATCTGCTATCACTACTGAGCGGCTGAGTATGTTGGTGAAAAAGCAAGAATCACTAGTACCAGATTTCAAATTTCAAAAATGTAGCGGAGAATTGGAAAATCACGTGGTAATTATCCCACCGATATAGACACCAGGCAAAGACATTCGGCAACTATTAATAAACATGATTCCTAGAATCGTAACGGTGTTACAAAACTTTGGTCACACTGGGACCAAAGAAAACATTGTTCTTAGTGCCCATCTGGTTATGCCACTTAGTCGTGACAAGGATGAATTTAGAACTACAATACCGTGGATTCACAGTGGTGCCAGCGTAATCCCTAACCGCAAGGACAGCAGCGCTATCAATGAAGAATTGTCAGGGGCATTAGAAAGATTCTCGAAACGCTTGAGAAATACACCAATGCAAGTTCGGGATGGACTCTCGAAAGATGACGTAAGTCGAGGTTCATCTCTCACCGTATCAGCTGTTTGGTGGATCCAGTTACATACCAACACCAGGCTGGGTCCTGCCAAAGACTTTGACAACAGTTGTTTTGAATGGGTAACTTTGTCGGCGCTATATCCCATCAATGAAAATCAAGACTTGCTCAGCAAATATCGGCAACACCTGGGTGAACGCAAGTTTGGGTGTATTGAATTTCCGGTGCAGATTACCAAAGCCATATTGAAGAAATTTTAAACTCTTTAAGCCATGTATCGATTTTAATGTGTTCCGTTATGACAAAGGCTTTTATCCGCTGGCACTATCTCCCCATAGACAAAACAGGCGAACCTAGATTGATTTGTTGTTGACTGAAATGAACGAATCAGAATCGATATCACACTACGTATGGAAAAAGAATCTTGGTCAGACGTTGCATGCATATATTTAAGACTCAAAAACTGATCACCATGCTTGATTATTACTTCGGTGGTATCAGTGAAAAACCACAATGCACAATTATACATGAGCCTGGTAAAAGTACTGTCAAATTTACTGTAGGACAACCAAAGATGAAAGTCGAGTATATCATCTACGCGGATTTGGAATACCTGAATATTCTAGTAAAAAGTTCTGCTAACAAAGACACAAATACACCATATATTGATCAGACAGCGCAAATCGCTGAACAAATTCCGTACGGGTTTTGGTGTGTAGCAGTTGGATGTGATGGCAAAACAGAGCCACCAGTCCTTTATCGTGCCCAAAGCGCTAGCGCTCTAAACTCAGTTGACGTATTTCTTAGATCGATCTAAGGTACGGCAAAATGGATTTTCGGCAACAACTCTACTCACCGGTAGACATAATTATGACTGGTAATAATATTCGTGAGTTCCCCGCAGCCACTCACTGCTTGATTTGTGGAAAAGCTTTCACTGGCAAAGAGCAAAACCCTGGCACCCGATAAAGAGCAAAGTCCTGGTTCCAAAGTTCGTGATCACTGTCACATCACTGCTGCATAAAGAGATGCTAAACACAACGCATGCAATGATGACCACTTGATAACGCAAGGAGTAGCCACGATATCAAACTCCCCAATTAGTCTGATTCCCAGCATCATGGAAAATGCATGACCTTTCGGCTGGATCAATCGGAGTGTCACGATTCGATACAGTTTATAAATTCGTACTTGGACAAGTTTGTGAACAATCTGACGGAGGAAAGTTTCCAAAAAACTCGTCGATACCGTCCAATCAATAGATACATGCTGACAAAGAAAGGTGTGTATCCCTACGAGTACATAAACGACGAATTTATTGAAACTCAGCTGCCACCGAGAGAAGCGTTTCATTCATCGTTGTCACGTGAAGGTATTTTAGAAGTAAATTACGTGTTTGTACCTGAGCTGGATTTGCGGTACGTGTTTTCGAGAAACATCGCACTCAATATGAAGACATGATCGTATTTTATGATAGACATTTATTTAATGGCATCACTAAAAAGAAAATTCTCCGACTTTTCCGTCATTGATTTATCCGCACAAGCAACACGTAAACCATACAAGCATGGTGATCGAACCTTGTTCACAAACTCAATTTGTGCAATGATAATTAGCCCTGCTGAATTAGGTAAAACGCAACTGTTGCTACATATGGTTTCATGATGGTTAACCTGGGATCGGTTGTACGTGATTGCGCCATCGGCTGATGATCTACCGTGTTATAATGTTTCAAAAGATGTTCATAATGCGTCGAGAAGTGGTAACGACACCAAGACGACTTTGTCATCCACCATTTCTTTTCCACCACTGAAGAAGCCCCTACCATTGAAGATTTGATGCAAATAAAAACAATCTTGCTGTGTTCGATGATGTAATACTTGAAAACCAAGTCAATCCCGCACGAAAACACCGGCGTGTTTTATTTGACTCAACGATACGCACACGTGTCAAAAGTGATTCGTCACAACTGTAATATGTTGATGATATTTCGCAGAATTGACGCTCATGGTGTTGAAAATATTAGCTGGAATTGGTGTGCCACCGACCACATGTCGAATGAATTCTGTGACATGTTTGCAACGATTACTTTGGACCCATATAGTTTTCTCACCGTTGATTTGACTGGAACTTGCAGTCGCGGGGGTAAATAACGTTCGGGTCTAGTCACAAATGTGTCTCACGCGTCAATCTCGCACACAAAAAATATATAAGAAATGTATGACAGTGATACCCTAGAAAAGTATGACAAGCCACGCCGTGACGTTGCTCAAGAACAGCAAGAATTGATTAAAATGTGAAAGAAGGCCGCAAAAAAGTAAAAATATGTTCCAGTCACGACATACTGCACGAGAAGATCTCACAGCGAGTTGGAACAAATATTTGCGCCTCTGATTAAACCCTCAAAAGAAATTGCCGAAAAATGTCAGGGAGATTAACAGAACAGCCTCACAAGTGGCAGCGCTAAAAATCAGCTCCTGGTGCAGTTCGTAATATAGGTGAACGCACCAAGGATATAAAAAAGCTACAAGAGCAACTGCAGAAACTATCGCGCGTTTGCCAGAGGCAACTGAGGATGTCAATGAAAGCAGAACTTGACACCAATGTACTTGATGAAGACGTTAAGGGGGCACTTGACAAAATATCAAACGTGCCATCTGAATACAAGTCAGAGCTATCAACACCACCTCAATTTTTGAACGAAGTAGCTCGCCAGGCGTGTTTTGAAAATTATGTGTGTTGCTGTTAGCAGACCTGCCAAGTGGAAAGACTACATGATAAAAATTACATCAAAGACGCATGATGCATACATGAATGTTGAATGGCCTAAAATCTATTCAGGTAATTCATGGGAAAGAAACAAGCTGCATGTAATCAGTAGAATTATTTTAATATAGCGTATGATGCATTTACGGAAGGAAAAACTGAAGAAGGTGAAGCGCTATGAGAATATTTTTTTTTTTGACAACTGCAACCAGTGGAACCACAACCAATGAAACGGCTACAACCAAAATTGTCAGAATAAAGTCCTGTGTCATGAATACCTCAACCAATTGGTGGAATACAAGCAGAGGTGGCAGCTGCACCTGAATATGAAAAACGATAAATACCAGTGCCTTCATGAAACAAAACCTAAAAAGGAAAACGGTTTAACCAAACCTGCAAATATATGGGTTACAAAAGAACAAAGACTTTATGCACTCTTACCGGATGAAGAAGAACATTTTTATATGAGATGGGTGCCAAACCATTAGAACGCACAAGCGCTGGATATTTAAATATTCCCAAGGCGGAGTTTTTTTTTATAACTGCATGAAAAATGTGCCAGTAAAAAGAATAATTGGTTAGAAGTGCGTGTGCATATTGCGCCTGCGCGTGATGACGAGACCGGAAAATATCTGCCTGTCGTTCAATTAAATTATGCGATTGTATTATTAATAGAAGAACTATGACGGATACTCAGTCTTACCGGCTTGAAAAGATAATCGAAGCGGAACAACAGCTACGAAATGAAATCACCAAAAGAACCGCGCTGATCGTGAGCTACAAAGGTGCGTGTTTGATCGTAGGTGCTATGTGTGGTCTTGCTGAGCCAGCGACTGTTGGTCTTGGTGTGACTGGAATAACGACCACGTAAACCATCATAGGTGCACCAATCAGTATTATTGTTGGTACTATATCAATATTAACTGGTGTCTCAGATGGTGCTGTCAAATTAATTTCTATGCAACTGCATTCCCGAATACGCGTATACACCGAATTACTTGCGGCCACACAAAGCAGCAGTCAATATGATCAGTAAATTGTCTTCGGCTGCATCTGAAGATAAAATATTCAGTGTGGCTGAGTTTGAAATCGTTCTGGCAGAAACGGAAAATCACAGACAGTTACAAGCTTTAATAAGAAACAATGCGAATTACCAGACATAGAAAATCAAATAATCTTCACACATACAAATGATTATCAATCAAAAAGACATTAGCTCGAAGTGTGTGTACATGTATCGCTACCATAGGTATGCCTGAAGCAATACAATCTGTCAGATTTTGTTTCTGCAATCACATCAGAGTAGTGTGAAAGGATGGTGTCTTTGGCCTTTTGGGAAACCCTCTGGGGAACTTCCATCCGGATGAAACTCTACCAACCATGACTAGTTTACGTTTATGGGCTGCTTACACCCACTGGGAACAAAATTAATAGTGATCAACATGCACAAATCGCTTATGACTAAGCATGTTGGGGGGGGGGGGGGTAGACGTGAGAACGGGTAGAATGGCCCGAAAGGGGACAAAAAAGGCAATAGCCCTACTTCACACTACAGTCAGTGCCTATTTGTGAAGGCAGCAGGGTCAATATCAAGAGATAACACCTATTTGTGAGAAAGGATGGGTCAATAGAAAGAGCGAATGTGTATTTTCGAGAGAAGTTGGATTAATATCAATAGACAATGCTTTTTGGGAGAGCAGCACAGTAAATATCAAGCGACAATGCTTATTTGGGAATGTAGCAAGGTTAATATCAAGAGACAATGCCTATTTGGGAAGGTAGCAAGGTCAATATCAAGAGACAATGCCTATTTGGGAAGGTAGCAAGGTCAATATCAATAGACAATGCCTATTTGGGAAGGTAGCGAGGTCAATATCAATAGACAATGCCCATTTTGGAGAGCAGCTGGGTCAGTATAAAGAGACGATGCATATTTGTTTTGAAGTTAGAATGAAATAAAAGTGTGGTTAACGCAAGTTGTATCGAAGAATACTGTTAAAGGGAATAGAAGGTGTAATTAATTAAAGGTAATACAAGGACTATCTAATTAAGTGTTGGTTATATACTCCAATGCTTTCATTGGCGCCCGCACATAGGGACAAAGTGGGTGGGGGTGGGCACTTGCCTCTCCCCATTTCATCTTGAAACATGGTTTGACCTACATCTTTAAAACTTAATATCTGACCACTACATGTTTTCTCCCACCCAAAAACTTCTCTTATGGCGCCACTGAGTCCGATAGATAATGTAAAAATGTATAAATTATATGTAACGATATGATTGAAATAAGCAGTACCAGGCTTAATAATAGCAAGATTACATATGACGTTAAGACTGAAATAAACAGCTTCAGGCTTAATAATAGGATGGTTACAATGTGGTACGAGGAAGAAATATATTACATGATGTAGGTCAATATTAATTAATATATCATTTTAAATACTTGAATGAATTCTCAAAGTAATATAACATTAGTTAATATATTATTGTCTACTCTTCTTATACAGTTGTTAAAAATAGCAATACCAAGATATGAACAACCTTATGTCTAGGGACTACTTAAAATGTTACACATCTGACCTCAATAAAGATTTTAGAATATTTTTGTTTCATTTTGCCCCTATATGAGCTACTTCAGATTTGCGGACCCAGTTTCCAAATATGCAGATTATTCATTAATATGCAACAGTACACACATCGTAGCACAATATTAACCCGGCATTAATGTTATATTACTTTGAGAATTCATGAAAGTATTCAAAATATTCATGGAATGTTTTGGTAATATTTTACACCTTACTCAACTGACGCTGGTGGAATATAGCAAAGATGACCTTAAAGATGTTCTTAACTGAAGTATTAGATATGCGTTCACAACAAATACTGTGACGAATCATTGATAAAAAGTTGTACCTTATATGGGTATTTATTTCTTTCCTTTTGCCCTTTTGTTGGGATTTCGGGCAACAGTGACATTGTTTTAATCATAAGCTCAGACATAAACATATGCAAATGACAAGCAAACACTGTATTTTCATCTAGATTAATACACTCCAGACTCCACTCCAGACGCCGGACTCCACTCCAGTCTCAAATCCACACTCCATTCTAGATTTTACACTATGCCGTCTATAGTACCTACCACAATTCTTTTTAAGCTGTCTATAATATTTACTACGGCGGTTCTGATGATAAGGTTTAATCTGAGTTATTACGAATGAAATTTCTTTAATAGTTGTTCCAACAATTTAGCCCAATTATATATTTCGTATTATTCGGCAATAGAAATATATATTCATCACCAACAACAAAAGCTGAACAGGAACACATGTACATATATACACACATAATAATTGGTACACTGTATTCTGTTTCATCCATACGGTGTTAAACCTATTCTTATATAAATTTGCTTAATTTTAAGGCAATTTTTGTCAATTCATCTCTGTGGATGCAATTAATTGCACATAGTAAAATGTATTCCAGTAAAAAGGATAGTTTATTGAGCAACTCTGGGCGGAATTTATACATTTCTTATAACGAAATCTGAAAACGTTAAAATGCGACAAACATTATATTACCATTTATATGTTTTTCTTTTCCATAATATTGTACAATGTATCCTAAACTAGCATTTTGTCTTTTAATTTTTATCCGTTTAACAGCTTTATTTAGGCACAGCTGGAATCAATCTCATATTTGGAATGTTATTGTTGTATTTTGTTTCCAATATATTTTGAATGTTATTGTTGTATTTTGTTTACAATATCATAGATTGTACTATTAGGACATTGTGTAGATCGCATTAGCTACTGAGTATTATTGGAATGCAAGGACATTGTGTAGATCGCATTAGCTACTGAGTGTTATTCCATTGCTAGGACATTTTGTAGATCGCATTAGCTACTGAGTGTTATTCCATTGCTAGGACATTTTGTAGATCGCATTAGCTACTGAGTGTTATTGGAATGCTAGGACATTGTGTAGATCGCATTAGCTAATTAGTGTTATTGCAATGTTAGGACATTGTGTAGATCGCATGAGCTAATCAGTGATATTGCAATGCTAGGACTGTCACGGAATTGTATAAATCCCTTTATTTATTAAATACATGTACTCGGGTTTCGATTTCTATGTACAACAATACCCGAGGGTGATTTATGTACATTGTACAATAGTTCGAAACAGTGAGTTCAGTTCATCCTGTGCCGCACGTGCGAAGTGCTTTCGATGGGAAAAACCGATATTCATCAAGCGCACAGACGATGTAGGGCGACATCGTCTGTGTATAAATACCTAACCGTAGTATGGAAATCTTTACATTACGGAGCATCTTGTCAGTGAGCAGTCTACTTAAGAACTTGCAAATCTTCAGCTGTGGAGGTATATGAGTTATTTATTAATTTCTTATGTATATTATAGGTTATGCCTATTGTACTACCACGTTTATTTTTGTATATTGTCTATGTAGCTTTGGCTTGCGTAGTATAAAGCAAATATTTTCAATTCTTGTATGTGACTTAACAAGAGATCTATATTAGCAATAAAGTTGCATTTTATTAAGAAATATTTAGTACCATAGGATTCTTATCGGACACAGGTAGGTTCACTTCTGAACCTGTTTATTGCTTTGCAATGTTGTGCCGATAATGTAATTTGTATGGTTTACCGTATATAACGTCATTGCGTGTTGTCGTATATGTCCATGTCATTCTTAGTACACGGTGTTAGATTTATTTTCAGCTGATCAGAGCTGACCATGGTGAACGGTGCTGACCGTGGTAGCTGTGGAGCTGACCATAGTGGTCAGGGTTGATGGGGTATCAGTTGTAGAGCTGACCATAGAATTTGACCATGACGGCTGTGGTGCTGGCCATAGCGGCTGTGGAGCTGACGATGGAGCTGGCGACGGAGCTGGTTGAACGGCGGCCGTGCAGCTGATTGAACAGTGTGTTGCTGGTTGAGTAGCAGGTGATCGGGCGTTGCTAACTGATTGGTGGGAGCTGATTGCTTGATTGACCAAGGAATTGAATGGTCGTAGGTGACTACCTGTAATGCTGACTGCTTGATTGACCAGTGTGACTGGTAGCCAAGTATGCTAGTGACGGAGTGTTTTGTGTAACTCCATACATGTAATCTTTCAGCCGTGGGCTAATTTTGGGGTTTGTTATACCCCGTGTTTTGGGATTGTAAATATATTTTGTATGATATCTGTCCCATCGTTTCATCATTTTACTATTTGAGTAAAGTACCTCAGTTTTCACTATTTGAGTGGATACATCATTTTACTATATGAGTAAAGTACATCATTTTCACTATTTGAGTAAAACATATCGTTCTTTTCGTCGTGTGAAATTACTGTGAATCATTAACCTTTGTCCTTGTACTATATAAGGTCATTTACTTGTATTCACATTTATGTTACATCATTAGGTTCGTGCGGATTGTGTTAGTTTTGTCCAATATTTGGATCGTATTCACGCACGTATTAATCATAATTCTTTTTTCATTTGAGTCATTCATTATAAACATTGTATTTGCATCACCATCAAAAGTGTTCTGTTATAAATCCGAAATCCAACCGGGTTATCTTGTTACAAGGACATTGTGCAGATCGCATTAGCTACTGAGAGATATTGCATTGCTAGGACATTGTTTAGATCGCATTAACTACTGAGTGTTATTGGAATGCTAGGACATTGTGTAGATCGCACACGCTAATCAGTGTTATTGCAATGCTAGGACATGGTGTCGATCGAATTAGCTACTACTCCGCGTCATTGCAACTCTAGGACATTGTGTAGATCGCATTAGTTAATTAGTGTTTCAGGCGTAGAATATTCATTTTGTTTCCCTGTGATCTTCTTGGAAATACGTTAATTTTTCCTTTGGGTATGAGATTACGACAAATTCCACATCGTGCATGTTCTTAAAGCTGCTTCATGAACTAATACACCGTTCATTTTTATTTCTTACAATATAAAACGTCTTTATCTTTATTTTTTAAAGAAACCCAAACAAACAAAATTGTCATGATCCTTAAGATATATAATTCCATGTATACACTATTTTTCAGTCGTCTCAGATGTAGGCATATGGCATGATTTCTATCAACAACCAGCTGTTCAATAATACGTCATACCTTTCCATTTAATACTATTACCGTTTATTCTTTTGGCCTTCGAAGTCTTTAACTTTATATGTTTTAAATCGTTACCCTTATAGAGGTAGCTCTTTTTTGTAAACGCAATGTCCTCTATATACTCCTCTCCCTTCAAATATATATATATAATGTGTGTGTGAAGGTTTGTAATGTAACCTTTACGTGTACTGCACATAATACAAACATTGGCAAAAAATTTGCGTATATTCTACTGATGCCATACATGGCTTTAGCCAATATTTATCTTCCTTGGCATAGACTGGTTTAACAATTATATTAGTGTATACATTATTGGTTCTGTTTTGTAGTGAATCATTCAATTTACACTTACACAACACAATTTGGGCAAGACCATGTGATGGCTGTAATTAACCAATGGAAATGTCGTCATTTACTAAGGGCCTGGAACCAACAATAAAATAAAAAATCTGAGAGGGACATACAGAGATGAACAGCTTTAATGAACACACAACTGGTGTTACAAGGTCTCGATAATCAACGCGGTAATCATAACACATCCACTAAATCAACTCGCTCGTTCATTTATTTTATATTCATTTGCAGCCGTCAGTTGATGATAGCCTCATGCTACGTTCAGCTCTCGCTGTCCATTCATGACATTCTCATGATATATTCAGTTGTAGCTGCCTACTGAAGCAGTAGGGAGGGTGAACATACCACTTTTTAGAGCAGTCCGTTTTTGGAAATAAACATTCCTACGAAAATGAACATACAAGCGTCTAACAGGGTTAGGGTTTTTTTTTCTTGACGCTTGTATTTTCAAATTTTTATGCGTACTCGTTTACAGACCTGTTGGTCTTCCCCTCCCTGCTGCTGTTTCTCAACCAAAAATTTTATCGAGACCTATGCGATATCGCGACCGAGGATCATGTAAATTTATCGTGATAAATCCATGAGGAATCGCTTGCGCTTTTGAGAAAGTTTTTAAACTTAATGATGTCCATGTCTCCTGAACACCAGGTCTGATGGATGTTTCTTAGTGTGTGGGTATCAACACCATTAAAGACATCCAGAAGATTGGAGTTATCTCTGATCACTTTAGGTTGGTACGGCCATGTAGTTTAATTACTTGTGTTAAAATTTGAATTCTTTGTATTTCATTTTGGTATCATTATATTATTATTATTATGATGATTATGTTCACAGGGTCTGACATTTTGAGTGAAACGTCGTGTTTATTTAGAACGTAAATATGACTCTTAGGATTTCGTAAGCAACTTTCTTAGATGATTGTCTGATAAACAGGCTAGATAGATGACTGGTTGTGACTAAGGTCATTTCTAATTATACTTGTTTACGCTTTGTAATGCCTGGTGAGATTTCGAAATCACCACGCGTTCTGCGTGCGTGTGTACATGAAATGACGTTTTCGTTCACTTTAAATACTCAGTTACCTGTGAAATAGTCAGAGCCATATTTTAACACCTTGTAGAGAGTCGTTCATATAGCTTGAAGAAAGGTATTCTTTTCTGGTGCTGGAAAGAGTTGTTCGTTTGTACGTCTGTAGACCGAGATGTATATTGTTATAGATTACAGCTGTAGATCGTCTACTTGTTAAACAATAATTATTTTCCCTGGAGAAACACACAACTGGCTTTGGACAAAGATATTTGGTGAAATTAGTTCTAAATTGAAACAGAACAGTACAAATTGTGATTTCAAAGTGAACATTCTGGACATTTGTGTAAAAACTTCGTCTGACGTCATCATCCACCATCTTGGAACGGAATTGAGATTCAGACTACTTCAATTAGAACTGTTCATTGATAGGACTTATATGTTTTTCACAATTCAAGGACAAATGTTTGGACTTTCTTCGTAAATCGTAAGTCCTATTTCATATTTTTACTTTTTCACCGTGTTTTCTAGGGAAATAAATTATTTTTGTTAAAACTTACAAAATTTGTTGTCTTCACTCTTTTCTTTCTGTTACTTTGAACGAGCCGATACGTAACAAGGTATTTGTATAAATCGCTGAGTAAACATATATAATATTAATATCGGTGTTTTTGTGTCTGCCTCGGGAAAACATCCGAGCTGGATTTGATCGTTTGTCTAGCATCACATCATCGTATACTACACGATTATTAATACATCCATCAAGATCATCCATAGATGGAGCATCATCAATATTGGTGATAAAGTCAATAATATCATTACCGTCTCGTCCAACAATTTTGCATTTTCATTAAAATCTTTAATTACGTCGTAGCATAGCTGATCATCTACAGATGTTGCCACTAAATACAACTTACCCACTTGAGCCATCTCATTATCAGGTTAAGCAACAGTTGCGTCTTACCAGATCCAGATGGACCTATGATAATTGCTCTGATAGAATTTGGTAGCGCTGGATGATGTTGGCAATTGCTTTCGTGTCGTTGAGAAATTAATGCTATCCATGTTGTAGGAATATATAATAATTATACGAATTTATATTGTGTTCGATGCAGAGCACCCACCCCCATTTTTGGATTAAAAACAATAATAACAAAAAATGAAAAGCGCTCACTTACAGGCAAGTGTGTGAAATGTGATACAAAAAATACAGATTTATATCTCATGAAACAGGCAGATATATTGCTGTTTCACTGAAAAAATTACCAGGGGCTCCATGGGCTAAGTATCCTGGCGAAAAGTATCTTTCTGGATATAATTATTGTGGTCTTGGAACCCGACTTGATATCCGATTTGACGAGAAAGATCAACCAAGACCTGGAGAGTATCCAATAAATGCGATTGATCAAGCGTGACACGTTCATGATGTCGCGTATAAAAATCCAGATTTACAACAACGACATACTGCAGACGTGAAGTTGATTCACTCTTAAGTCTGTAAAAAATAAATCTCTCGGAGAATCGCTTGCTAATTGGCTGGTAAGATCTGCGATGACAGGTAAACTAGTGCTAGGGGCCGGTAATTAGTCGTTAGTCGTTAGCACCACAGGCAATATGGCAAATTTATCTACCGCCACCTAAAAAAATTCAATACGCACGTTTTGATGTCAGCACTTCCAATGAAGTTCATCAGGCAGATATTTTGTTTTTACCGCATGATACTATTAAAACATGTAGACGTCAATCGCGCACATACAAATACGCGTTGACTGTCGTTGACGTTGCAAGTAGATATAAAGAAGCAGAACCACTATCAACAAAGACAGCAACTGAAGTTGCATCTGCGGTTGAACGAATTTATCAACGAGGACCCTTGCAATGGCCACAGATGCTACAGGTTGATCCTGGTAAAGACTTTCTTGGTGCAGTAACATCTCTGATGAAGCAACATAACGTCAAAATCAGACGAGGACGAACCGCAATTCATAGTGATCAGGCAATCGTTGAACGATTTAATCGAACACTTACTGAGAGATTGTTTGGATATCAATACGCGCAGGTAATGTCCCTTAAAGTTTAGAAAGACAAGAGATCTCGTGAATGGGTTGCAAGACTACCAAGTGTGACAGCCGCATTAAATAATGAAATGACTCGTGGATTTCTATGAAACCTATCAATGCAATCACAAAAAACACCAGTACAACGACATGAATCTTTCTCGAAACAACCAATACTAGGTAATGTTACTGTCAGATATTTATATGAGCCCGGGGAGCTTGAGGGAGGTGGTAAAAAAAAGAGCAACTGATCCAGTCTGGAGTGTAACAACACATAAAATTTCCAGCGTGGTAAGATCTACGGGTAGACCTGCAATCTACAAACTATATTCAACTGCTCCTCAACGTGGATTTGTACGTGAACAATTACAAGCAATTCCTGAAGATACATAATTACCACCGCCTTCACTTTTGTGAAGGGTGATTCGTTAACTGGCTCCTCGACGTCGATTACATTCAAGACAGGTCAACATCACATTTTCGCGTGTGTGACCGAGACTACTATTAATTCTATCTACGGTAAATTGTTTTGGATTATTATTCGAATACTGCCACAACAGTACTGTGTTACAGCAAGCACAGTGATTATTCTGTCGCTGTTTCAGTGTCATGATAAATTCAGCATCGAGATCAAAGTCGCGCTTATTTTTTGTCACATCTCTTATAACCAGCTATTTTTTTTTTCTTTACTATATCATCGCCATTGCCAGTACATTGATTATTATTTACTGTGAAGTCTATGATAACCCTCCGCAGCTGAGATATTATTCTGACTCGAGACACTGCTAGATAAACTAAATTCGACCATTCAATACGATCATCAACAATCCAAATATTTGTATCGGAAATAGTTGATCCTTGTGACGAATGAATCGTTATAGCATATCCTAGCGTCCATGGAGATTTAGCCATCGTTAATGCGCTGTCAAGAGCATTCACAGGAACTAAAACAATATCATTTAACACAAGATTTTGTTTACCACCGCCACCTGAAATTTCAACATCAATATTTTGCCGTCACGTATCTGCTGGGCGATAGCATAATGATACAGGTAGATCTGAAACTTTTTCTTTATGCAACAGAAATAATTGCTGCTGAAGTGAATCATTAACTATCTTCCGACCTGTAAATATCAAATCAGCAGGACTCCATAAATTCCAAAAATCATTTATAGGTGTTTCCGGAATTATCTCACGCATTATTTCACACTGAATCTTGTCTGGTTGGAGTCTGATTAATTTTTTAAACTCTCTTAAACTCTCTTAATTCTGGATCAAGTGCTCGGTAATCATCACTTATTTCCTATAATAATCTACAAATATTTTTAACCATTCATGCGGAGATGATCCAACGAAAGGAGGTAGCTGACCATGATCGCAACACATTATTACAGCAGTATTTGGAGTTAATAACCAATCAAGAAATATTTTTAACACATCTAAAGACACTGTGCATATTTCATCCCAAATAATGATCTTAGGAATGTATTTTTCGCCCATTCGTTCAGGAGTCCATGCATCTCCTTTCCATTTAAAGAGGACGTGTGATACACGGAGACGAGGACAGAAGACAGAAAGCGACGCTAGGTGATGCAAATCAGGCGTGGACATTGTAATCTTTTCACTACTCGTTATCATGATGAAATAAATCCAAAATAGAACACGCTTTAACGTAAATTTGTTGAATTGAAGTTCCCACTATTAGTTTGCTATCGATTAAATTTTTATTTTCTTGTCTAAGGGGGCTCGTATCGTATTATTTCTTCTCAGTAGTCTTGCTCAGTTCTCTGTTGATGTTCTATCTATCCACTCACACCGGGCAATAAAATCGAGGGAGGTCATCCTCTAGATAACGACTGCCAAATCTAATTAACAATCCCTCTTCCTAAGAGGGGAACGTTATAGCATCCACAACGAAAGTTTTGTTAGTATTACTTTACCTGCATCAACGGCAGCATCACGCCATATTGCATCATTGTCGGTGGCTTTTCTAACAAGTACCAAGGTGTGTTTAGCGCCAAATATAACTTTTCTAACATGTCTGCAGAATCCAAATATATATGAAAATTCTTCATCGATATTTAACGTTGATATGCGTGCTGTGAATCCCAAGCTGAAATTTCCATTCATTGATGCATTTCAGTTCCAGCTGCATTCATTGTCACGTTGTTGCTTTCAGGCCGATCAGTGGTATCTTTGGCAAACATCATCGACGGACCAGCTGATCTCGAGTAATCATCGCTGTATCTTGCAAGGCCCAGTATTGTCTTGGCAACGTCAACATTTTTGAGACATGATTCAATATTCTTTCCGTCAATGCTGTATGTGGCACTATTAAATAACGCCATGACGCCATTATTAACAAAACCAACTCGATCAACAATTCCGTACGCTGTATCATCTGTTTTCAAACGTCTACCTTCGATCTCAATGAATGCCTCAGTGGGTAAGAAATATCTACTTGTATCCTGAACTTGCAACTCAATTCTTTCTCGTGTGTTAGGTACACGTGCGTCATAAGAATAATACTGATAATCACGCACCGACTAATCCTTGAGAATTGGTGCGTCCATGTGAAATGCTGGATCAGATACACGTTTAAACATTTTATTTTATTTGCTATCATCTAACACGAATACCACTTCCCGCTATTAGACTTGCAGTTATATTCCGAGCTTTTTATCCAGCTAATTCTTTCAACCGTTCATTTGCAGCTTGATTTATTATTTTGCTGACACCTGTTGA
This sequence comes from Megalonaias nervosa, assembly GCA_016617855.1. Classification (NCBI taxonomy): domain Eukaryota; kingdom Metazoa; phylum Mollusca; class Bivalvia; order Unionida; family Unionidae; genus Megalonaias; species Megalonaias nervosa. The sequence goes on along the minus strand of JAECUM010001850.1, from coordinate 77,984 downwards.
CATAACTTCAGCGCTGGGTAATTTTGCTGGCTCAGGTCGGAGGACCGCTGGCGATCTGCATATTAACAGTACCGGATTTACCATTGTGCTTAGGTGTGCTTAAGCACAGGGCCCCCTGTTGGCCAGGGGGCCCATCTTCTTGGCAAAAAAAAAAAAAAATTACGTTGATTTTTCATTGTAAGGGGCCTCATAACTTAACTAGCACAGGGCCTCATTTGTCCTAAATCCGGCACTGCGTATTAATCGTGCTAGTCTATCCTTGATTGCTGAGAATGCTTTACTAGCAACATCACCAACAGCACTAATACCTTTATCACGAACAACGTCAATAGCTTTCATTCCCAGTTGCTTTGCAATCGGTATTGCTTTTGGGGCTATCCTTCAGAATAGACCCTGAACAACATCACCGAGTCCATCTCCGTAGATCGCTTTATATGTTGGTAATCGTGAATTTATCACCCTGACCATTACAGGTCTACGCTGAGAATTATGTATGATCATCTTATTTTCTTGTCACTGATCTAATTGCATACCCTCAATCACTGCGGTAATCATCAACGATTTCATCAATGAGGGACCGATAAACATTAATGTCCATGATACCGCCTGTAAATAATCTCTGTCAATAGCAGCTACTTCGTTAATGATTTCTGGGGAATGATTGCCGATTCGTTTTCCGCCAGTCAGAATTTCTAGTATATCAACATCGGCAAGGACGATATTGGGGCAAAGTTTATCAGGGCCACTTACTTGAGTGGCAATACCACTGCCAGTGGCACAGGGGACAGGATCCGTATCATGCCATTTTTCGTTTTCCTTACTTGTTGTTTCGTCTGCTTTTTTCTTACTTGTTGTTGAGAGTGATTTCCTTTTTTGTTTAGCTTCTTTAAGTTGCAACTTCATTTATTCTTCTCTTCGTTTCCTTTCTTGTTTTGTTTGTTTAATATACTCATTTACTGCCTGGTTAAAAATGTTAAACTGATTAACATCTCCCCCAGATCTGATCTGTGGAGTACTAGTAGCGATGCGATAGACATCCTTAACCCACTCGGCAGATTTCAGAGTTTTAATATATTCGGGTTTTACATACCTATCTCCATCACGATATCCAAACGCGGCAGTATTAATTAATTGGTCTGGGTCATTGATAGCGGAAATATCTTCAGGCGTAAATTTATCTATAATGTTAGTTCTAACTTTTGGAGGAGGCTGAACTTCGGGTTGTAGTTGAACTTCAGGTTGTGGTTGAGGAGGTTGCAGGGGTGGTGGTTGAGAAATTGAAGAAGGCCAACAATATCAACAGGTAATGTCTTAGGAGCTTTTTTGCTGCCTTAGTTGCTTTAACAATTTTTTCGTTGGTTCGACAATTAGTTTAAATTACTGTTCTGTAGCTTCTGTAAATTCCACCTGAGACTCCTGACGCGCTTGTAGTTGTTGCTTGACAGAATCACGGACGGGGAGATATTTCTTAATTACATCTAGTCGCTGTAGAGCTAGTTTAGCTGTATGAGATTCCATGGCTAATGTTATTATTGATATAATAATGATTTAATTACGCTATAGCAGCAGGGAGGGGACGACCAACAAGTCTGTAAACGAGAACGCATAAAAATTTTAAACTACAAGCGTAAAGATTAAAAAAAAAAAATACGCTAACCCGGTTAGACGCTTGTATGTTCATTTTCGTAGGAAGGTTTATTTTCAAAAACGGACTGCTCTAAAAAGTGGTCTGTTCACCCTCCATGCTGCTACTGATGATAGCCTCATGGTACATTCACCTGTACTGTCCACTGATAACAATCTCATACTGCATATTCATTTGTACAGTCCGCTGATGACAGAATTATGCTACATTCATTTGTACTGTCCATTGATAACAGTATCATGCTACATTCATTTGTACTGTACATTGATAACAGTATCATGCTACATTCACTTGTACTGTACATTAATAACAATCTCATGCTACATTCATTTGTACTGTCCATTATGACAATATCATGCTACATTCACTTGTACTGTACATTCATAACAGTATCATGCTGCATTCACTTGTACTATACATTGATGACGATATCATGCTGCATTCACTTGTACTGTACATTCACAACAGTATCGTGCTACATTCACCTGTACTGTCCATTGATACCAGTATCGTGCTGCATTCACCTGTACTGTACATTGATGACAGTATCGTGCTACATTCACTTGTACTGTACATTGATGACGATATCATGCTACATTCACTTGTACTGTACATTGATGAGAGTATCATGCTACATTCACTTGTACTATACATTGATGACGATATAATGCTACATTCACTTGTACTGTACATAGATAACAGTATCATGCTACATTCACCTGTACTATACATTGATGACAATATTATGCTACATTCACTTGTACTGTACATTGATAACAGTATGATGCTACATTCACTTGTACTGTACATTGATGACAGTATGATGCTACATTCACTTGTACTATACATTGATGACAGTATCATGCTGCATTCACTTGTACTGTACATTGATGACAACCTCATGCTGCATTCACTTGTACTGTACATTGATAACAGTATGATGCTACATTCCCTTGTACTGTACATTGATGACAGTATCGTGCTACATTCACTTGTACTGTACATTGATGACAATATCATGCTCCATTCACTTGTACTGTACATTGATAACAGTATCGTGCTGCATTCAGTTGTACTGTCCATTGATACCAGTATCGTGCTACATTCACCTGTACAGTCCATTGATACCAGCATCGTGCTACATTCACCTGTACTGTACATTGATGACAGTATCGTGCTACATTCACTTGTACTGTACATTGATGACGATATCATGCTACATTCACTTGTACTGTACATTGATGACAGTATCATGCTACATTCACTTGTACTATACATTGATGGCGATATCATGCTACATTCACTTGTACTGTACATTGATAACAGTATCATGCTACATTCACCTGTACTACACATTGATGACAATATCTTGCTACATTCACTTGTACTGTACATTGATGACAGTATCGTGCTACATTCACTTGTACTGTACATTGATGACGATATCATGCTACATTCACTTGTACTGTACATTGATGACAGTATGATGCTACATTCACTTGTACTATACATTGATGACGATATCATGCTACATTCACTTGTACTGTACATTGATGACGATATCATGCTACATTCACTTATACTGTACATTGATAACAGTATCATGCTACATTCACCTGTACTATACATTGATGACAATATCATGCTACATTCACTTGTACTGTACATTGATGACAGTATCGTGCTACATTCACTTGTACTGTACATTGATGACAGTATCATGCTACATTCACTTGTACTGTACATTGATGACAACCTCATGCTGCATTCACTTGTACTGTACATTGATGACGATATTATGCTACATTCACTTGTACTGTACATTGAAGACAGTATCATGCTACATTCACTTGTACTGTACATTGATGACAGTATCATGCTACATTCACTTGTACTGTACATTGATGACAGTATCATGCTACATTCACTTGTACTGTACATTGATGACGATATCATGCTACATTCACCTGTACTATACATTGATGACAATATCATGCTACATTCACTTGTACTGTACATTGATGACAGCATCGTACTACATTCACTTGTACTGTACATTGATGACAATATCATGCTACATTCACTTGTACTGTACATTCACAACTGTATCATGGTGCATTCGCTTGTACTGTCCATTGATACCAGTATCGTGCTACATTCACCTGTACTATACATTGATGACAATATCATGCTGCATTCACTTATACTGTACATTGATGACAATCTCATTCTGCATTCACTTGTACTATACATTGATGACAATCTCATGCTGCATATTCATTTGTACTGTCCATTGATGACCGTATCATGATACATTCACTTGTACTGTCCATTGATGACAATCTCATGCTGCATATTCATTTGTACTATCCACTGATGACAGTATCATGCTACATTGTACATTCAGTTGTAGCTGTCTGTTGGTGACAATCTCATATCTCGACGTACAAACATGAATCAATTAAACATTCTACATTGTCATTATGCTTTAAAAAACCAAAAAAACCCAAAACAAACCAAAATATCCCCCACCCCCCACCCCCAACAACAAGCAAAACCAAACCTGTAGGAGCAAAGCAATGTGAACATGTAGGTCCAAAACAATATGAAAGTCACAGGGCGTCACTTTGACCCGCAGTTTCGAAAGGTCTGAAGCACAGATTTTGGACAAAAACTTCTAGACGTTCAGTTGTATATTACTTTACAATTAACAGAGCTGTCATTAAAATTAATTAAGAAAATAAATAAATGATTTCGAAGTTAAAGATGAAGGCTGTCTCGAGTCTACCTTCAATATTTATAAGTTCCAAAATAAAGCCCGTGGTTCCATCCGAGTTTATTGAGGAAGGCAAATACTGGCAAAAGTGGACAGATGGAGTCATCTAACATCGGGAAAAAGACCATGATTTCTGACAGAAACATTTTCAACACTACAAAGTATGGCTTATAAAATGTAAAATAACATCTACAATAAACCAAACCTGTTACATGATTTAATACTCATACGACACTAATGTTTACGAATGTAATCATTTGCTTGTGTGTCAGCGAACGTCACAAAAACCTAACAAGTCGAAGGATGACACAGAATTTTGAGAAACAATTCTGTTTTTTTGAAAAACAAAATTTCAGTAGATCCAAATCCTTGCAGATGTAATTTTCACACTTCACCCAATGTGCGACATGTAATCATCAACTTTAAGGTATGTATTATGTAGTGCTAATACCAAGGGCACATTAACCTTATTTGCCTTGGGAATTATGGGAGTAAAACTCTCTTGATGAGTAAATGAAGGTCACGCTGTCTGTAAGATTCTTGCACTAGAGGCCAGAGGGCCATGCTGGAGTATGTCACGAACCTCGTCTACATTATTATAACAACACTTCCGAAAGGTGTGAACTGATAAGATTATTTGGAGCCTCCATTTGAACTATCCGTTAACCTGATTATCCGTTTGCTTGATTATCCAATACCGTAAATACATAGACTAACCTGTTATATACATTTAATTTGCATAATTTGGTTTGTAAATCGTCTTAAATTTTTTTAAATTCATTATATGATATTGTAATGTAACATTGTATGTTGGACTTATCCTTGTCCAAAATCAAATTTATTTTCTACTTGACCCGAATTAGTGATTTTTTTATTTTTGTTATTTTACTCTTTAAACAACAAATATATAGCTAAAATATTCCCTATGTGTATGGGTTTATTATCAGGATCATTATTAATAGAAGTGAATACGTTTATTTGGTTCTGGATCTAGGTTATTGGGATTCTCCTAAAATTTACCTGGTGTACCTGACATTGTCCAGATTATATCTTATAATTTTAGGAACAGACTGCTAATTATAACTAACATTTCTTTTGTAAACATTAAGAACTTTCTAGCAGGTCATTTTACCTTAGGTAATGATATTTTTTAGAAAATGTTAATTGTGACGTGAGGTCAAGTAGAAGACTATATAATCTTGTTGCTGGAAAAAATATTCATTCGTGCTCAAGATCTAACAGAATCAATTTGTATTATTGTTGTGTACAGTATTCCTTTTGTTCTGGGATTTATTTCTTCAAATTGTTTAAGTGAATTTTCCCTGGAAATACAGTCCTCATTAAAAAAAATAATATTCTTTGACAGAGACATTCACTGGGATTTATAGTGAATTCAAACCTGGAATTATATTACTGTATTTCAACAAAAGACTGTTGGCATATCAGCTTTATACAGGCCATCACATACACATAAACACTTCAGCGTTGAACTTAATTTGGATTTCTACTGAAGTTTATTCAGAACTTTAAATTATTAGGACTTGTGTCTGTAACTCTAGGATTATCTTGGGATTTAATTTGCAATACCGTAAATTCTTTTTTCTTTTTCACTTTGTATTCATGAGAAATAAATTATTTGTTGAATTTTACAAAGTTTGTTGCTTTTCACTCCTTTCTTTTACTTAATTTAAGAGCATAGACTCGTAACAAACTCAACAATAGATTGGTACAATAACTTCTTAGAATTCACAAAAACCGATTAGCAAATATATTTATTAAAACAGTAAATACTTAATCTTGACCTGGTCGATCGAATCTCTTATTAGGCAAAAAAGTATGTTTCCGGGAGGCCAACCGTCCCTGTTTCTCACTGCCAACCATAGCACTTTTTCCGCCATGGTTTAAAAAAATCACAAAAAAAAAAACGCATTAAACATATATAATCTTACAAACATAAATAAAAGACTTGCCTAACCTAAATTTAAAACCCATGCAATAGGAAACGCACGTGTTGTTTTTTTTTCTAACACATTTAATTTCCTCATTCAATATATACTGTGAGAGAGTCAATAGTTCTTGCATTTTTCTTTCTACTCATCTGTGTTCTTGTTATCCGTCGGCGTATCTCTTCAGACCCCACGTTAACCTCTCTTCTCTTTTAATCGGAATGTCTCCTCAAACCCCACGTTGAACCACTCTGCGCCAATTGCAGATGACGCCAAAACTTTCTTTCGAAGCTTCAGTTTCACGAGACAAATTCAGACTTCCAAATTCGAATCTCTCGGAGCGGCTACCCATTAACATAATGTCTAATCGATAGGAACATCGCTCGGGCATTTCCTTCAAGTCGTGAAATAAACATCGGATGTAATTCATTGCCATTGGGAACTATATTCAGACTAGAGTATCGTCCCTTCTAACCGTCACTTAATACAGTAATAAGTGTGTGTGTGTGTGTGTGTGTGTGTGTGTGTGTGTGTGTCCCAATAAACACTTTTGTTGTATATGTTTGTTTCACATCGAATTTTCCATGTGTCATTTTCCACATGCGTCATTAAGTACAATACAGAGCAGCATTGTTTTAGTTGACCTAAATCGAGCGCACCTATATCACGCGTAGCTCTCTAGGCGTACGTATGGGTCACCAAGTGCATTTTGCCCCCAAGTACCGCCCCCATGTTAATTTCCTGTTATGCTCCCAAATGTCATTCCCATGTTAAATTCCCCTTATCGCTCAAGTGCCCTTCCCCTGTTAAATTTCCCTTGACGCTGTAGTGTCCCTCCTCTGTTAAATTTCCCTTGACGATACAGTGTCCCCTTCCCTTTTAAATTGCCTTCGATGCTGTAGTGTCCCCTCACCTGTTAAATTTCGATTGACGCTGTAGTGTCTTTGTGTGTTTGTGTATGTTTATCTTTGTGTATGTCTATGTTTGTTTATGTCTATGTGCATGTTTGTCTATGTGTATGTTTATGTTTGAGTATGTCTATGTTTGTGTGTATATGTCTATGTTTGTGTGAGTATGTCTATGTTTGTGTATGTCTATGTTTTCAACTTGAATCCCTTACATATTCCCCTTTAACCCTTTTGACACAATAGTGTCATTTTTGACCTCATAAACACTTTTGGCACTCAAGTCTCATTTCCATGTTAATTTCTTGTATGACCCTATAGTGTCTTTTCTGACCACATAACGTCTTTTTTGACCCCATAGCGTCTTTGCTAACTGTATAAACACATCACCCCCAAGTGCCTTTCCCATGTTAATTTCTCGTACGACCCCCAAGTGCCTTTAAGACCCACAGTCGCCTCATATTACTACTCGCATGGATGTGCTTCATTAAGTGATACTATGGTGTTTGGTGGTTCGTCGGGGTTAGTGGGGGGAGGGGTCGACAATGTTCAATTTGTGACTTTGTCTCCTTCTGCCGCCGTTGCGTTTCTTGTGAACGAAAGTACAATCATATTCTCAATGGCGACGAACTAGATCCGATGTTTCTTTTTTGACTTGACGGAAGAGGCCGAGGATGTTCCAATTGATATTATGCTATGTGAACCAAAGTAGCTCCGATGGCGGTGAATTACATCCGAGTCATTTTTTTTCCCCCACAAGTTGACGGAAAAGGCTGAGGAGGATGTTCTGATGTCTGAGACCTGAAAAGGGGAGGGGAGGGGGTAATTTATCTCAGAAAGCTACTGGATACACTGTAATATCGGAAATAGTGTTAAAGTACAGCCAGTGGCGTACGGAGCTAAAATGCCGCCTGGGACAAAAGTCTGAGATTCCGTTCTCTGTCGCTTACTTTTGGGCGGCGGCATGATCAAGGGCGGCATCCTCCTTTACTCCCCCCCCCCCATCTTTTTTCCTTTTCTTTTCCTTAATTTCTTTTCTTTCCTGTTTTCTCCGTCTTTTGCCGCCCCTACAGAAGTGTCGTCCGTAGCGATTTGCCCCAGTTGCCCCCTATTCCGTACGCCAGTGAGTACAATATATATTAGACTGTGTCATATCCCAAATGTATTTTATAATATATTGATCTGACATAATAAAATATATTCTATAAGGAAAAATGTATGAAAAAGTATCATTAAATGATTTTCTTTTAAACATAAATGGATCAAGTCTTAAACGGCGTCGTCCCAGAAGACTGTCATTACGACTTCTATCCCTGTCCCTGTTTTGGAGTCGATCTCATCTTTCCACGGAAACGATGATATTCCTATTAGCAACTTTTCATTCGAAAGACGAGATTGACGCTAATGCATGGGAGGAGGTATAGTCGTGTACGTTTGCAACACCTTAACATACAAGAGAAGAATTGATTTCGAAATATCCACAGCAGAATCAATACGGATAGACTGAAGTTACTCAATAGTCAATCTATTTATGTTGTGACGAACTATATGGTTGGGGTGGGGTGCTCCCAATATTTTATTTAAACTATTATAGAAGTCCCTCCCAGGCTATATTTTGTTGGAAGTTAAATTTAGTGAAAGATATATGTAAAGCTTTGAGCCCCCAGTCAGCAATGCCGACGGTTAGATGGTTAAATATACAAAAAAAGGTTGAAATTCAATGAATAACAATTGAATAACAATTCAATAATCAAATGACTCAAATTTCCAATTACACTCCTTCCGCTCGACCCTTTAATAAGCCTATTGCATCACTCCACTTTCTCCCCCTAGACTACACTTCTGTCGACTTCGACTGTCTCGGCTACAGTCTCAATTCCGTCTCCAACTCGTGAAGACTTGAGACCCAATGGAACCGGAAGTTCTCTCTCCCTTAAAAAGCTGCATTTGAAAACACAAGGATGGTACAATCTTTTTCCTTAGCCCTCTCATCTCACACTACACACAGCCTATCATTAGATAACGACTATTAAATTTCTTCGGTCATGCATTCGTTCACATCGAGATACCCATACGTTCTTGTATGGTAAAACAAACGTCATAATACAGAACGGTAACAATTACTTCTTATACATATATCAATAAATTCCGTCACATCAGTACATATTCCTAATCCCGTTATACTAAACAATATCATAATAACCAGACGCATTTCTTTACCTTACAACTCATACAAAGTACGCAAATATTCAAATATCCATGCTCTGATATATGCATACGTCCATAGTAACTAATCTTGCATACTTCAACCATGTTTCCAAATTCACAATTCAAGCATGTGTAAATTCTAACATAACGCATTAATAAATGCACTGGTTAACTATGAAGTAACCTAATAGCGAATAACAAAATTAATTCTGACCAAAAGCTAACAATCTACATAATTCCGCCTCGCATCTAATTCTCTACATAAGGCTCAAGCCCATTTCTCAAATATGCATGCAAATAAAACACTATAAAGGTAATTCTACATACTAAACGATCCTAATAATTAAGTGTACATACTGCAAATAATTACAATTATGATGCCGTAATATTCTGCAAAAATCGAGCAAATAACTTACTGACCTTTCGAAGCTTTATCTTTCCTTAGAATCTACGTCTAAGTTCTGAAGCCAGATTACGATTGGCTTCTTTCTCGGAGTAAACCCAATTGATCTGCAATCCTTCCAGGCGAATACTAAATTGCTCATATGATTTCTGAAGATATCATTCGTGTCTAAATTGTAATCACGCCCTCTATCTCAATTTTGATTGGATATCGCTGTGGACCGATCCAATCAAACTTAGCGGACAATGTCCCTCTCGCTGTCTGTCAACGTGGAGACAGATAAGAACACGCCTCGTTCACCCGGTGGACTTTTTTTTTTTTTTTTGATCCTTGAACTAACCTTTAACATATGTTAAATAATGCGACCGGTCGCCTTTGCCGACTCAAGTTTCCGGTCTCTGGTTGGTCATGGTAACCTTGCGTAAGAGTTCAACACTAACCCCGTGGAAATCTTTAGAGATCAAACACAAGGCCGCGGAAATATTCCCAAGACAGGTAGATTATAGCTTATACATGACTTTATAGCTAGGGCTTAGCAAACGTGACATATGTCTCCTCTGCTTACCGACCAGCAAACTCCCTCTCATCGTGGACTGACCAATTTAAATACGATCTAGAGGCTGCTTTAGCTTTTAACAAATAAGTAAGTATCACGGAAGACTTTAGTATTAATTTCCTCTCCCATACTAACTACTACATACGATACAACTGCATGATCTTGCACAGGTAATCAATGCTCCAACAAGAGTAAAAGCCTGAACTTCTACCATGTCCGACCACATCTACACTATCCACCCTGACAACCTCTACGAGATAAATGCACACTGTATCGCTACTTGTGATCACTATCCCATATATGCAACTCGTAAGCAACAGGGCGCAAAAGAAAAACAATTTACACTCCTGTATGCATACCGATGCTTTAAAAGAAATTGAAAATGAAATTCTCTCTGAACTATCTCAAAATATTAGCTCATTAACTTTCTCTAATACAGACCCAGATTTTTACTTATCCTTCTGAAACCACTGTTTTCTTACTATCCTAAATAAACAGCTTCCATACACATCAAAAGAATTAAACGATCAAAACAACCACATGGTATACTAATGAAATCATCGAGACACAACGTAAACGAAACTACTATCATAATGTAAAGAGTTTAAAAATTATCGCTTATGGCGGAACAAAGTCAAATCACTCATTGTAAAAGGCAAGCTCTCCATTTTCAAAGAAGCCATCGCCTCAAACTCTGATAACAGATCCATCTGGACTACCTTGCAAGAACTAACTTCAACGAAACCAGTACATCTAAGTCCACGACAATGCAAACCAACTGAACCTAGAAAATACACTAACACATCAGCGGGTCTAAATAGAATTCACCCCAAAACTCTGTAAATGTTGGCTTTATCAATCACTGAGTCATTGAAAAAGTAATGTAATGCAGTACCACATTTTTAAATTTCCAGAGTAATTGAAATTAGCAGAATTATTCGCTGTTCATAAGGAATTGAAAAGAAAGATCCATTTAACTATCGATCCACATCTGTTCTATCTGTACTTTCAAACATTATTGAAAAACATGTTAACAATCATCTTTTTGGATATCTTAACAAGTACAGATTCCTCTATAAATCTCCATCGGGTTTTGAACAGAAACATTCGTGTCAAACTGCATTGACGAAACATATTGACCAATGGCTAATCATATTTTCAGTGGTGTTCCTCACGGATCTATATCAGGGCCTCTTCTTTTTCTGCTGTTTATCATGACTTAGACTTGTATCCAGAGCACTCTTACACAGATCTTTTCGCTGACGAATCTACACTGCATTTATCTCTTGAATCCAATGAAAATAAACTTCAAATCGAACTCAAAAATACGATATCAGTTCGGTGTCTTGAATCCAATGAAAATAAACTTCAAAACGATCTCAACAATATGATATCAGTTCGGTGTCTTGAATCCAATGAAAATAAACTTCAAATCGAACTAAACAATACGATATCAGTTCGGTGTCTGCAAAACAAAATGCATATTAATACCTCTAAAACGAAATGTATGACAATCGGAACAAGGCACCGCCTATCTACTAAGATGGATATACTTCTAACTCAAAATGTCTTCTCGACGTGTCTAGTGTTAAAACAAAAACAAAAATTTCTTGGTATCCTCATTCATCCACATCTCAACTGGAATGTCATATCGATCACATGTGTACAATGGTAGTCAAACGAATAACGCTCTTAAACTTGTCTGAATTTCTACCTCCCAGTTCTTGTAAGTACAGGCCGCGTTGTTTGGAGAGGTATCTAACAACGGGAACAGATACCATCAGGATTTCAATCGTTGTCATTTTATAAGAAACTAAAGGGGTGTGTGTGTTTATGTGAAATATAGAACTGACATTATGACGGAGAGAGAGAGAGAGAGAGAGAGAGAGAGAGAGAGAGAGAGAGAGAGAGAGAGAGTGTGTATGTTATTTCTACAGGTGAAAATATCACGACACTTACTTTCTATAGCATATTTTCCTTAAGAAATGTCAAAACCGCACACATCACTTAAACTTATTGTTTTGGATATATACTGCCACTGAGAGACTACGGCTGTACCATACGGGAAACACATCAAATTATAATATATATATATATACAGAATTGACCAACTCCAGCAAAGAGCATCTAGGATAATTCTGGAACTTCCTATTACGACTCCCTCGAACGTTTTGTTTTCACGTCTACAACGGCTACCTTTATGAAAAACGTATTCTCTGTTTTAAAGAAATCGTGACATGTAAGTCTGTGAACGTTTTTTATTTTTTTTTCCCAGATTATATCTCGAACCTAACTGAACTATGATTTTCAATACTGAGCGTAATCTCCAATCAACAACTAACAACGATCTCCAGATTCCGTGGTCGAAAACCAATCTTTTCAAAAAGCTCATTCACCGTATCAGCACCTACCTTTTAAAATTCCTTACCCTTGTGGATACCGAATTCAAATTCCCCTTCTTCATTTCAAACCTCATTAAAGAATGATTTTCTTGACCAGCTGCAATGATGTAGTAAACCCTCCCAACAGAGAATTTTACCATTGCGTCCGTAAATGATATGTACATGTTTTATGTGATGTATGTATATATGACTTCTGACATGCTAAAATGTGTATAAATGTGTATATTACATATTTCATATATGTATTTGTTGACCACTATAGTTACACAAATTAATTCATCTGAAGTCTGTGAGTACGTGTGCGAGGACACATGAGTGTGTGTAAGAGACATTTTTTTAAAAAAAAACCCATCTCTAACATAACCTGTTATAAAAATTGAGCAACGCTTGGCAGAGGGGTCGTTTATAAACAAATCTGTTATCATCGTTAAATAATAATAATAATAATAATAATAATAATAATAATAATAATAATAATTATTATTATTATTATTATTATTATTATTATTATTTCTTCGCGTACACGTTGTAGATATGTTGAGCAAATGCGTACCGATATAACAGCGAGAACGGCCCCCTAACATACCAGTTCTTCACCTTTACAAGTTTTAAGTTTAGCCCCGTCTTCTTGTCTATCGATTTTCTATCGTGAACTGTGTGGAAACTGAAGGACGTAGGTTTTGTAAACTATAGTGCGTTATTTACAGATCATCAAATGATATGCTTGGTGTATTTACCGGAAGCACAACGCCTAGAGTAGGTAAGCCACAACCAACCCCTCCCTCCATTTCTATCCAGTATCTTCATTAGTGTTTGCACATACAGACGCTGAGTTAATCTTCATTTTCCATTATCATGGTCACAAGAGACTTTTGTGATCGGACAGTGTAGCTTAGCTGACAACCACTCCACCGTGTACTCGGCCTCGAGAACTGGCTATTCTATCTCTATCAGCCGAACGTGTGTACCTCACCCTCCGCCCATTTCTCCGGCCGCTTGTGTTCCGGTCTGACAGGGTACCTACAGTATGTCTGCCTGCTGAAACAGGGAGGTCTTCAGACGACCTCCTCAGACTTTCCGTTTTAAAAGAAACTACATGAATCAAACGGCCTGTCTTTGTTTAAAAACGCACATATTCATAAAACCTGCCCCCTTTCCGCCCCCCGTTTTGAAACGATATAACGTGAGGCGTTTTCAGATCCTGTTCATATATAAATTTTGTGTGCAATACGTGTTGAAAATATGATAGCTGATCAAATGCTATTTGTAATTCCTTTTCTTAGTCTATCGCCTGAACGTTGTTGACATCATTACAATGTAAGTAAACGGAATTAAATTACACAACATACCTAATATTGCCCTTCGCTATGGGGCCCAATTGAGGGTTTTTACATCATAGAAATTGCTGTACTTGTTAGTTTTGATCCCACAACTATAGTTGACATTCATGACGTTTGTCCGACTCTACATCCCCCCCATACACATTATTACTGCGTTGAAAGCTGGGTGTCTGGCACATTGAATAATACAGAAGCCCTTCATGCTGCTATCCCACCATAACACACACACACACACACACACACACACACACACACACATATATATATATATATATATATATATATATATATATATATATATATATATATATATAGTGTGTGTGTGGGGTGTGTGTGGGGGTGGGGGTGTGTCATCATCATCATCATCATCAGTCCCTTAACCTAAGAGGTCGTTGGGACACCACATTTGACTTTACAACCATTCTCTCCATCTTTCCATGTTCTCTACTGCCCTTTGGGAATCTCCAAATCCCACGCCTGTCCATTCCTTAATGTTGTCTTCCCACCTCTTTTTCTGTCTGCCTCTTCTTCTGCACCCTCGCACTGTTCCTTGCAAGAACACACCACACCACATAAGGTCATTATCAGACGATATTCTGCCCATTTTACCTGGACGATGGGGAACGAGGCAGTTTGTCGTATGTGGAACCACCAAAATTGACCATTCTGAACAAGGCACACTGAAGCAGAATCAACTTATAAACTACAGATATAGATACTAACAGAAAGCCTGATTTGCGTTCTGTTTATGTATGTATTTTTTATAACAGTATCTTGATATTCAATGAATTTATTTCAACTTCCAAACACCATATAAACTCAACGGTAAATCTGCCAGAATACCACAAATATGGCGGCTGATGACGTCATTCGGGAACTATCTCTCTCTATCTATCTATCAATAAAATTGATGTTTATTGACTGATTTATGACCTTTGCCACGCCCTGGAACTGTCAGAGTTGCCCCCTCCCCCCAGCAGTCATACAACCAGAGCCTTTAAAGACCTTTACTCCTTTAAATAATGTCAAAATTTAAGCAGGGCTCCTTTCTTTACATTTTTCTTTAAACAAAGAACGATTTTCATGCTTCAGAATGCGTTGCCCCCAGAATTTTGCAGCCCTAGACAGCTGCTTCCTTTTCTAACATCCGTCAGTTAGTGACATTTCTTTCAAGCGTGTTTATAATTATCGCATGCGCGTATATGATTAACGTATGCGTGTTTGTTATTAACCGGATGCGTGTTTATGATTAACCGTATGCGATGAGAAATCACGTCATTACTTCAAGACGAATGTTATGGTAACAAATCTTTCATGTTGCACATGGTTTCAATGGCTACATTATTCGGGCCTAGGTTAACCCTAACCCTAACCCTACCTTTTTCCGGTCTAGATTAACCCTAACCCTACATTTTTTTTCGGGTCTAGATTAACCCTAACCCTACATATTTTCGGGGCTAGGCTAACCCTAACCTGAATCCTACATTATTCGGGGCTAGGTTAACCCTAACCCTAACCCTACATATTTTCGGGGCTAGGCTAACCCTAACCTGAATCCTACATTATTCGGGGCTAGGTTAACCCTAACATAAATCCTACATTATTCCGGGCGGGGTTAACCTTGACCCGAATGCTACATTATGCATGTCTACATTCTAAGTTAACCCTAACCATAATCCAACACTATTCGGGTATAAGTTAACCCTAACACTAGCCCTACACTATTCGGGTCTAGGTTAGCCTTAACCCGAACCCTACATTATTAGAGGTTATTTCATCTTTCCGTAAAACAAGACAACACACGACAGAAACATTGTCCGCGCTTCGAAATCGCTCCATCTCTCCATTTCGTTTTTGTAGTTAAAATTTTAGCTCAAGTAATAAATTGGCAAGAATATTTATTCACATTAGCCCAGGTAATAGAGTGGCACGAATATTTATTCACATTAGCCCAGGTAATAGATTGGCAAGAATATTTATTCACGGTAGCCCAGGTGATAACATGTTTGAGATTGCACGATGCCTATCTAGAATACAGGAAATACTGGAACCGAACGAAGTCCGTATAATAAATGTGTGAGCTTTTAGAAAGGTCATCGGCAGACGATTTTAGATCAAAGTTGTCATAACTTTACTAGTGAACCTAACTTTGTCATATATTCAGCAAGTCACAAAAAGACAAAATTAAAACAATTTAATATGGAAATTAACAGAAAGCTTTTCTCTGCATATAATTTTTTGCTGCTATTTCATTTTAATTTCTTGAAATTATTGCCATAGTTGCTATATACATTATAACAATGATGGTCAAGGTCGCATTATTTCAACAAGACATTAATGGTCAAGGTCGCATTATTTCAACAAGACATGAATAGTCAAGGTCGTATTATTTCGACAAGACATTAATGGTCAAGGTCGCATTATTTCGACAAGATAATAATGGTCAAGGTCGCATTATTTCCACAAGACAATAATGGTCAAGGTCGCATTATTTCAACAAGACATTAATGGTCAGGGTCGCATTATTTCAACAAGACATTAATGGTCACGGTCGCATTATTTCAACAAGACAATAATGGTCAAGGTTGCATTATTTTAACAATACAATAATTTTCAAGGTCGCATTATTTTAACAAGACAATAATGGTAAAGGTCGCATTATCTCAATAAGACAATAATGGTCAAGGGCGCATTTTTTCAACAAGACATTAATGGTCAAAGGTGCATTATTTCAGCAAGATCATAATGGTCAAGTAACATTATTTCAACAAGACAATAATGGTCAAGGTCGCTTTATTTCAACAAGACAATAATGGTCAAGGTCGCATTATTTCAAATAGACAATAATTGTGAAGGTCGCATTATTTCAACAAGACAATAACAACATTTGTTACATACTGAATAGTAATTTATGCATTTTCTTGCGTTCATTGAAGATGGCGGACCTTATGGAGAGTTTAGACGATTGGCAAGCGGGAAAATCACTATCCGAATGTAACCGATTCATGCTTGCCAATGAAATCACGTGTGATGTTACGTTCTTGTGTGGACAGAGACGGGAGCCAGTCAGGGCCCACAGATACGTCCTGTTCAGCAGAAGTTCCGTATTCCAGTCAATCTTTAGCAGCTCGTTAATAGAGGCGGATGGAGCGTTTCCTGTGTCGGATATAGATGCAGAAACATTCAAGCTCCTTCTCACGTTAGTATTACTGTGTTTTTTCTTCTATATTCTTACGTAAAGTAGTATTTTCTGAATCGAATGATTGTATATAAGTAGCAATGACAAACGTCCAGGTCAGCTCGGTGTGTCCCTGGAAAATGCTCCATCTTCCCATTTCCTTGGCATGTTATAGCTAATTATGCCTTTAAAATTCCTTTAAAAAAAGCAAAGCCAAAACGAAAACAAATTTTGCGGTGGAAATTAACGGATTATTTATGAAGATAAAGCCTCTGAAGGTGTTGTTATGTATTTTAATTTGCATTGTTTGTTGGCATTTTTCAGTGATTATATGTTATACATAACTGTATTTTGTACTTGACCATTGTCTAAAATCAAGCTAATGGTCTACCTGAGCAGTGACATTTATTTTGTAAACAACATAATACATAGTTAATATTTCCCAAGGATTATAGAATAAATATTCAGTCATTATCATTGGAGGTAAACATATTTATTTGAATCTGAGTCTAGGGCGTTGGGTTCCACTTGGAAATTCCTAAATTGGTTGGCAACTCTGAATGTTTTAGAAAAGAAACTGACCTACATCCTGCCTCTATTATTGTGTCATGTGTTTTTTTATATCAATGTTGGTATTTTTGAAATATTACTCATTCTTGCCTTAACATCTGAAGTGGAATCAGTCTTATTGTTGTGTTCAGTTTTAAATTTGGGTGGATTTATTTATTGAAATTATTATTCACTCGAATTACAAATTGCTCAGTAATATTCTTGGTCTGAAACATTAATTTAGAATTATATTGAATTCAGACAAGGACATTTTTGGATTATATTAGTGTGATACATCAAAACCTGTTAACACATAGCCATATTCTAGGCTGTTGGCACATTAGCACATTTGAGACTACATGCACATCAACACATTGAGTTTTGGAATTTATTCATAACACCACCAGAATTCTATTGGAACTTCATACATTTGGGCTTTTAATGTATGAATTCATTCGGAATACTCTATACTTTTGGACTTGTGATAACAAAATTAGGGCTATTTGGGATTTAATTCACAATGCTGTAAATTCATGTTAAATTTTCACTTTGTATTCTAGGGAAATAAATTATTTGTAGAATTTTACAAATCCTGTTGGTTTTCGCTCTTTTCTGTTGCTTAGTTTTAGACCAGAATCTTAGCAGTATACAAAGTAGTAAAGTCCTAACAATTAAATTTAGGAGTGTTACGAACAGAAACCCTTTGACATTTGACCTATTTTCACGCATCATTGACATTTGACCTATTTTCACGCATCAGAGAGTATGGTGTATGTTAGGAATTCAATTATACACCAGTTCTTTACAAATGTTGCAGGTACTCTCATGATAGTTGATAAATATATTAATTTCGGGTACTATAATTCACTTCCTAAAACTGGGATAATATAACCTACTTTTGTTGTTTTGTGATATTCGTTTTAGTGATCATTCACGGGACTGAGGACTTGAAATACCATTATGCGGCATTCTTGTTTGTTTCAGATATCTGTACACTGATGACGTCAGTATAGAATTGGAGAGAGTGAACAGTCTTCTTTACGCTGCCAAAAAGTATGCTGTGAAGGGACTTGTACAAAAATGTCTCTCTTTCCTCGAATCTTGCATGTCAGTGGAAAATGTGTGCACGGTTCTTGAGCAGATTCATTTATATGACGGCAGGAATATGGAGGACAAGTGTTTGAAATACATTTTTGAAAACGGAAGTGACGTATTAAAATCGGAGAGCTTTGGCGATCTCTCGGCTGCTCATGTCGAGCAGATCGTCAAATCAGATGAATTGGTGGTGGATGAAATGGACGTTTTTAACGCCATGATGAATTGGTCAGAGAAAGAATGCAGACGAAAAGGTGTTCCGGTAATACCCGTCTTTCTTTTTCTTCCTACCTTTGCATATTTGTTATCATTTTCATCTTTCCCTGACAATAAAACTTGGTTAATCAGTAAGTATTATATCGGTGTATTTAATGTTTTCCTGCATACTTGTTCCGGTAGCCCACCCACCACCCCTAACCCGGCTGACGATTTCTTCACAGTTGAAATTTTCTACCCTCTTCTTCTCAGGAAGGGTCTTCCGTTTGTGCATTGATTAAGTATGTTTCCTAATTACGTATGATTTTTGTTGTAATTATCCATAATATTGTTCTATTATGTCATCGCATGGATTCAACCAATCAGAAACTGTTATTCGGCTCATTTCAAGAGTTAATGACTGTCTTTGTCCTATTAGGCTTTTCATGGTGACTTAAATCATTAAATTGTTATGTATGTTTTAGTATTAACCGCCTAGGCCAGCTCAAGTCGGCTGCCTCAAAAGTTTCTCCTAGGCAATGGCAGTTATCTCCCATTTCAACGGCATGATATAGCCAATAACGTGATGAAAGTATCATTAAAACTCAACCAACCAATCAATAATACATTTTTAGCTCACCTTACTTTAGGTTAAAATTATGGTTTCTGTAAAAGGCATGAAACTTAAGCTGCACATGGTAGAAACGAAAACATGAACTGTCACTCTTTCAAGAAAGTTTGCATGAGGATTGTGTCCCTTGACTAGTCCCCCTTCCCCAACTCTCTCTCTCTCTCTCTCTCTCTCTCTCTCTCTCTCTCTCTCTCTCTCTCTCTCTGTCTGTCTGTGTGCAGTTGTAGCACCATTACCATTCAAAAGCCAAATTTAACATTAACCCTATTTTATTAGAAATAGTGTAAAGGTACTAATAAAAAGTTCCCTTTTCTTTTTGAAATTAAAAATCCCAGATTATTATTATAAATTAAATTATTTAAGAAAACTAGTACTGTATATATTTCATAAAAGATGTAAAACAAAAACAACTTAGAAGAAAATTATTAGCTTATCCGAACAACCTTAAGTTTTAAAAGAAAAGTCTGAAATTCTCAAGCCAAATTGTTAGATCTTATTCCGTCGATACTATTGGCGGATATCCGGGATTTGATGGGGAAAATACCCGAGCATCAGTGGCATATTTGTTAAACGTTAAGGAGAAGGATACAAAAAAATAAAAAATGAATGTAACTACATGCCTTTATAAAACTACAAATAAAACTGCATATTTCGTTTTCTTCTATCAAAAAGAGAATATGAAACATTGTATGCATTTCGCTACCATGTTTCTTATGTGGATGCATAAATATCTATTTGCGCATTGGCATATGTGTCAGTTGGTCTTACTGTCTGTTGCTCATTGACATATGTGTCAGTCGGTCTTACTGTTGTCTGTGCCTGTGCTTTCTCAGTACTGACTACTGCGACTACGACGACGACAACGAAGAGTACAAAGGAGACGATGACAAGAACGATCTCGACGACGTCCAAAAGGATGTTGATTATTATTATTATTATTATTATTGCAGTCACAGAAAATTTGTGTGATGATTTTGTTTTTTTTCTTCTTGTTATTATTTGTGTCTTCATTGATGTTTCTGTTATTTGTGTGTTCATTGATGATGTTATTATTTGTGTCTTCATGGATGATGTTATTATTTGTGTCTTCATTGATGATGATGTTATTGAGAGAGCTGCAGTACAGCGTACTGAATGTGTTTCAGGTGACAGATGCTAACAGGAGAGAAGTTCTTGGACCGTTTTTGTATCACATCCGATTTCCTCTGATGAATCCCATGTTTTTCACAAACAACGTGTCCACACGCCAGATATTGAACGCGCAGGAGATGATAGCCCTATTTCAGGTAACTCTTCCTTCAGCCTCCTTTAACGACATTCTCGTGAGACTCTAATCAATATAACCAGAGTTCCTCATTATGTAAATCTCACTGAATCTGCCGGGAGTCTGGTTGAATGAGACTGAAATCTCAGGTTTCAGTTCGCAAATTCAATATATGACACGAAGTATCTCAGTAGAGTCCGTCTCGTAATCCAACTGTCGCGTATTCGATACCCAATCAGGTCATCCCCTGTCAGCTGCCTCGGTGTGTCATCGGGAAGGCAGATAGCCGCCATTTCCTTGGCATGATATAACCTATAAAGTGTTGAAAATGACGTTAAAAATAGAAATAACCAACACTTAATGTTGAAGCAGACATATGTATAGTAACCGAGTAAGAAACCTTTTCAAAAGGCCGATTTCCAATTTCCAGTGGATCAGTAACATTGTGACCATAATGTGAATAAGTAATGCAGTCTCGAAGCTCAGTTACGCCAAGAGCGCTCAAATCAGCAGCTGCTTGTTGACGCTATAATCTTGATAATATGCGTAATAGAGCAGTGCATCAAGTGTAATAGAGATGCATTGAGTTTAATTGAGGGATCATAATTGAAAGGTGCATTAATTGTAATCGAGCGGTGCATTAAACATAATAGAGCGGTGCATTAAACGTAATAGAGCGGTGCATTAAACGTCATCGAACGATGAATAAAGCGTAATCGAGCGATGCATTAAGCGTACTTAAGGGCACATCAATCATAACGTAACGGTACATTAAACGTAATCGAGCGGTGCATTAAGTGTAATTTAGCGATGCATTAAACGTAATCGAGCGGTGCATTAATCGTAATTGATCACTGCATTAAACGTAATCAAGCAATGCATAAATCATAATAGAATTCTCCTGCACATCAATCCAGCAATGCATAAATCATAATAGAATTCTCCTGCACATGTCAATCCAGAGATCGATTTGGAATTAGCAAACTACATGGCAAGCCAACATTGCCACAAAGTCAAGTTCACAACAGCAATGCACGTTTTAGAAGCTCGTATACGCGATCTTTAGACTGACAGTAGGAAACATTTGTTTGAATTGTACGATTTTCGTGTAAATCTCGTATTCGATGCAACAGGAATAATAGTGACGGACTTGCAATATTTGTATCACGATTAACAGAATTTTAATTGCATGTTTTATGTTAAGAGTATAAAATATGTACATTGACATTGTATATTTTATTTTAAGAATATAAAATTAGATGAATATTTGTGAAGAAGACAACCTATTTTATGTTTTATTGTTTTCTGGACGTATATTGTTCTTGCCTTCAGTACGCAATCAAACGAGAGATAGTGGGACTGAAACGAATTTTTTAAAAATGGCTTTCTAAAGATCGCGTATTCTGGAGACTAGAACGCGCATTAGCCTCGTGAACGTGAAATGTTTTCACTTTATTGCCGTTTTGGCTTGCCAAATAACTTCATTAACGTAATGGTAGTGGAGAACTTTATTGCCCGAGATGCATGTATGACGTGATTCGAACGTATCCTTTGATTGACTCTCTTGCGTTTGCTTAATACAGCATCTAGATCGCAAAATGTTTCAATTTCATGGCGCCAGTTACCTGCCATAAACGTTAATCTATATGCTGGTGGCAGCCCCATGGCCCTCTCCAGTCTGTTAGTCTTTTCTTCTCCACCCCCATCCCCATCGTTTCCGAAAGAAGCTATATATATATATATATATATATATATATATATATATATATATATATATATATATATATATATAATTTCTTTCTCAAATTTAGGACATATTTCCCTGTATACTTGGGTGTTTCTGTTAGCACTTAATTCTAAGTATTAAATAACCAGTATGCTCAGGAAATAGCAATTTGAAATAACGAGCCAGAGTCTAGAATGTTGAGGTAGAACGTCTGATTTGTAATCCAAAGGTCGTAGGTTTGATACCTTTTCAGGCCAGCCTTGGTCGGCTGCCTCCGTGGGCATCTTGATTTTGACCGAAGAATCCATCTGCCTGTATGAGCATCTATTTTGACAAGATTGTTTCCAAGATTGCACATATAGCAATTATAACAAATCATTTTCTTTCTGGCATATATATATATATATATATATATATATATATATATATATATATATATATATATATATATATATATATACATGTAGAGGACTTCAGAGTAAGTTGAATTTTTTGAGGCAACACATTTGCCCGATTAAGCAAAGACAATTTGAGGTCAGCAAGTGGAATTATTATGTCCTTTTGAATTCATTTGTAAATTACATTATTTTATTTCCATTATAGCAATTTATACCAGTTTGCCTAAATTGTTGAAATTTTATTTGACTTTGTGTTTTGGCATGCAGTTGGGGCACGCGTTTTTAGAAACAAAACTCTAGAACCACCCTCCCTCCACAGTTATTCAGAAAAAAATCAGTAATATTTCAGAGTACAAACATTGGTTTGCACGAGGACATTAAGGAACTTTGGCACTCTTAGATCACTAACAAAAATTATTTGGAATAACTACCATCTCATATTATTATACATATTTTCACGAGGTTGGTATGATGTAGAAGCGCTCGAGTAACATTTGACTTTTTGAGGACACTATGATCTTTTGGCTCCAGTAAAATGTGACGTTTTGCAGACACAGTTGTAAGATGTGAAGTTTGTAAACATTAAAATCATTTTGTAGAGGAAAGGTGAAGTTTGTGTAACACTAGGATCTTTGGCTTGGGGAGAAGGTGACGTTTTGCAGACACTAGTAAAATGTGAAGTTTTGTAGACATTAGAATCTTTTTGAAAAGTAAGATGTGACGTCTTTGTAACACTAGGATCTTTGGCTTGGGTAAAATATGAAGTCTTTGTGGACACAGATCTTTGGCTCGGGTAAAAGGTGACGTTTTGCAGGCACTAGTAACTTGTGAAGTTTTATTGACATTATAATCTTAGTCTCTGGTAAAATGTGAAGTCTTTAGAGACACTAGGACCTATGGCTCGAGTAAAATGTGAAATCTTTGTAACACGAGGATATTTGGCTAATGTAAAATCTGAAGTCGTTGCAAACACTAGGATCTTTGGCTCAAGTAGAATGTGAAGTCATTATAGATACTATGATCTTTGTCTCCAGCAAAATGCGAAGTCTTCTGGACACTAGGATATATGGTCATGTAAAATGTGAAGTCGTTGGTGACACTAGGATCTTTGACTGGAGCAAAAATGAGAAGTCTTTATAGACTATAGGATCATTACCTCGAGCAAAATGTGAAGTCTTTGGGAACACTAGGATCTTTGGCTCGTGTAAAATGTGACGTCGTTGCAAACTCTTTTTGACTCGTGTAAAATGTGATTGTTTATAGACACTAGGATCTTGGGCTAGAGCAAGTTGTGAAGTCTTTGCAGACACTAGGCTCAGTCGCACGAGTGAAAAATGAAGTCTTTGTAGCCACTAGGATCTTTGGCTTGAGCAATATGTGAAGTCTTTATAGATACTAGGATCTGTGGCTTGAATGAAATGTGAAGTCTTTGTGGACACTAGGATATATGGCTCTTGTAAAATGTGAAGTCGTTGTTCCAGGATTGTGTACATTTTTATTTGTTACTATAATCTCATTTATTGAACAGAAGTCAATTTTTTTTCCTAGGCACATATTTAGGGTGCGCATACAACATTACACTTGTCCTTTCGTCCGCCCGTGATATCCTGATAAAGCTTTGTGATTTAGGCAGCTTCCCGCCTACCATTGGCTTTAGAGTCATCAGTCGTTCCTTGTAAATGTGTTTTGCCAAGAAACTTTCTTATCAAATGTTGGTCACTGTGACTTCTAATTAGAACAATATTGACTTTGGTTAATTAAGTATCGTCAAGTTCTATATTGCCAGGGCTGTGTTGATGTGCCCTTATACCCTAGACATACATACTTTACCTTTAAATGAGCATGGCGGGAAATCCAGACTTAATGAGTGATGATGGCATTCCTATTATATGTGTACATTTTTTGTTGTATCTGTTTGCAGTATTACCACGGCCGAGACCAAGCCTCGAATTGGCATTTCAACACAAATAAACGTCGCGGGTTTTCTATGTACTCAGTGATACGGTACAACTTCATAGGGATGGACGAAATGGATTCTGGAACGGGGCATCATGTGATTTCCGCATCCTGTTCGAAGTCAGTACTATTACATGGAGTAATTGTGTATGGTTGCCAAGAAGGGTCGGCTGAGTACCGTGTTACCATAGAGATCACCGATGAAGAAGGTCGAAAATGTTTGTCTAAGGAACACATTACGGTGAAAACGGACAAATCGCATCATACTTCTGACGCCATGTTGTCTAAAACGGTGCTTTTACAATCAGGGAAGAAGTATACCATAGTAGCTGAAATAAATGGTCCACCCACAAAGATTGGAATGGATGGGAGAAGGACAGTGGTAGTGGAAGGTGTAACGTTTACATTCACAAGTAGAAGCAATTCGAATACTACGGTGGAAAAGGGACAATTGCCAGGGGTTCTTTTTACCTTTCCAAAAGTGAACGACCTTAACAAATTCTCAAATAAAAAGTCTTAGAGGTATCAAAAATTTGCCAAAGTGTAGACAACACAGTTGATATTCATCAACCATTTGAAACAATATAAAAAAGCACAAAATTTTAATTTACGATTTAATTTCAGTCAAGATGGACTGTCAGATGAGAGGTCGCCATAATAAACACGATACTATTGATTTGGTACGGAAACTACCATTGTCATAATATTGTGTAATCAATAAGAAATCCCTTATTTACTCCTTTGAGGTTATTAGGTACTAACAGTAATGCAAGTAACAAATAAGACACCAAAAATGTACCTGCTTTTTTGAGATCAGTATTGCTCAATGGTAAAACCATTGGTTTGTTCCACTGTAGCTAGAAGACATTTACTAGCGTAATGATAGCCAAAGAAGGCTCTTGTCACCTACACTTGCCTTTTGTTATATGTACTGCATACTAACTACAGACCACTAAGCCAAACAGTGCAGTTTTGCTTGTTAATTAAAGCTAACCGTAAGACAGTTTGAGTTAACTCCCCTTAGAGCTTATACATGCTTTGAAAGTTTCATTTCAGTTCACGGTTCCTCAGCTTACTTACCAGACAGTAATATCGGGCTTCGTTTCCGAGTCTCATGACTTAATACGGAAAGTGATATGGCGTTTGGGTCCTGAGGCTCATCAGTTGAAAAAGACAGTGATATCCGGTTTGGGTCTTGAGGCTCATCACAATATAATACAATGATATCCTAGTTTTTGTCCTGAGTCCCATCACTTGATAAAGACAGTGATATTGAGTGTCAGTCCTGAGGGTCATCACTTGATAAAGACAGTGATATCCGGTTTGGGTCTTGAGGCTCATCACAATATAATACAGTGATATCCTAGTTTTTGTCCTGAGTCTCATCACTTGATGAAGACAGTGATATTGAGTTTCGGTCTTGAGGCTCATCACTTGATAAAGCTGTCTCTCTTTTTGAGTTAACTTGTTGATTTCAGCACATTTATTAAAATGGCCTTGAAAATCAATTATTGATCTGATGCTATCGTACGTTTGTGGTGTTACAAATGGCCTTGAAAATCAATTATTGATCTGATGCTATCGTACGTTTGTGGTGTTACAAATGGCCTTGAAAACCAATTATTGATCTGACGCTATCGTACGTTTGTCGTGTTACAAATGGCCGTTTTGATTTTATTTTTTTTTAGGAAATTAAAGTCTTCTTTGAAGAGCTTGATTTCCCTCACAGGGTATTAATGGTGTTATTTGATTTTTGAATACTTAGAGGCGTGTGTGAATTATTTTCAATTTCATGCTTCATTACCAGCATATCTTTGGCCATTCTTTTCTGTTTGTCCATTATAGATGGTACTTTATTCAGCTGGGTCATTGTCACTGATTCGCAATATTCTTTCAGGTTTGCAGCTGCTTTACAAAATAATTATTCCACCTCTGCCTTGAAAGAGTGTAGCATGCTGGCTATAGATCACCCAGCCCAACTTTGCAGTTTGGTTCTTTAGGTGACGTGTTATCCGTTCGAGGTTTTACAGTCAAGTTTCCTCAGAGCTGAAACGTGCTTTGAAATTTATATTTCGGTTGTCTATTGTTATGCGTATTTTTCAGATAGTATAATTTCACATGCCCACCTGAAATCACGAATTTCATTACTGGTTCACCAGGAGCTCATACAATTCCCTACCCTAAATACTGTGTATAAGAAGTGTTAACGGACATCAGATGATAGCTTTAAGACCACGTTCTCAGCTTTTGATGCCATGAGACTGACAATATCTTTATATTGCTTTTACTCCAGTCCATACGGTTAAAAGATTTACGGGCTGTTTACAAAGTAATCAAGTACCTCACTTCGTTTGTACAGTGCAAAGTTACTTCCAAAGCTTTATGTAGATCTTTATTATATGTTATATTGTTGCTTGTATGAAGAGAATATGTTTAATAAATGACATTTAATCTGTATTTGGCTTACTGAATCCTTACTACCAACACGATACGGAATAAGGCACAGTAGCTGGAAGTTCTCCATATATCCATTTTTTCTTCTATTTCCTATTACGACTCTATGGTATTAGGTAAGTAATAGAAAGGACCGAAAACCAACAAGTTGTGTATTTAAGAAATAATTTATTTCCCTAGAATACAAAAAGAAAATTTACAGTATTGCGAATTAAATCCCAAACAGTCCAGAAAGATTTATTGCCAGTCCTAAAGAATAAAGTTCTAATTAAATTCGAGTGGTATTAAAAATAAGATCCGGCGCTGAAGGCGGTATTCCTGTAGTCTTGAATGTACTAATGTACCAGTAGCCTGAGGTGTGATGTACAGTCTTCCAGTTAATCACAATAGTATAATCCCAGATATCCTTGCTTGAATTCACTATAATTCTACATTAATGTTCTTTTTCCCCCAAGATTATTATTGAAGAGCACTTTGTATTTTCAGTGAATAATAATTTCAATCAATAATTTCAATCAAATCAACAACTGTACACAACAATACAAATGATTTCTGCTTCAGATGTTGTCGCGGGAATGAATGATTTTTCAAATAAACAAGATTATATATTAGAAAATAAAATAAGACACAAAAGAAGAGCCAAAATTTAGGACAAAAGTTCATTGCTAGCAACATCTAAGTTGTAAACAAGACAAGATCTGTTACCAAATTTATAATAAAGAACGTGGAAAACACCAGGTGCCACAGGTTATACCAGAATCCTAGACATAGACCCATATAACTATGTTAACGTTTATAGATAATGATCCTAATATATAACCCACATTTATGGGGAAATATTAAATATGTTTTATTTGTTTACCAAAATAAATGTTATTGGTCAAGTACAACATGAACTTGGTTTTGGACAAAGTCAAGTCAAAAATAAAATTATACATAACATGATCATTGAGAAATACGCTGACAAACAATACAAATTAGATATACATAAATTCCCCATACTGTTTCGTCTTTCTCCTTTTCCCGATTTCTTCTTGTTATTTATGAGGTAAATTTAGCGTGGAGAAAAAAACCCATACTCTTTTAATAATATGACTGGTTACAATTTCTTGAAGAAGTAAATAGAAGGGTTTTTTAAAATCACAAAATTCAGTTTGTCCTTTATTTTAAAGGAAGAAACTTAAGTTAGGACAAACCAGAATATTGGGAGTAGAATATGCCCGCAATATGACCAAGGGTGCAGTGCTAGAATGTGCCCACAGTCTGAACAAGGATGCCATGATGGAATGTGCCCAGTCTGAACAAGGATGCCATGATGGTGGGTGCCCTGAATTATGATGAGGTGGTAGAAAGTGCGCACAATCGGAACAAGGATGCAATGGTGGAGTGTGCCCACACAATGATCAAGGATACCGTGGTGGTATGTGTCCGCAATTTCATCAAGGATACCGTGGTGGTATGTGTCCGCAATTTCATCAAGGATACCGTGATGGTATGTGTCCGCAATTTCATCAAGGATACCGTGGTGGTATGTGTCCGCAATTTCATCAAGGATACCGTGGTGGTATGTGTCCGCAATTTCATCAAGGATACCATGGTGGTATGTGTCCCAATTTCATCAAGGATACCGTGGTGGATTGTGCCTATAGTCAGAACAAAACTGACGCTGTGGAACGTGCCTGCAATCGTACTAATGATGCCGTAGTGGAATGTATCCACAGTCGGAACAAGGGCTCCGTGAAATAAACCTTGTTAGACAACGGCGTCAGAAACAAAGCACCTCATCTATTCGTAGACAATGAATTGGAATTGATGGCTACTGCATTTGTTGAAAAAAGATATGTTCCATAAACAGCCAGCCCAATTAATAAAGTCAAAACTAAGTAGAGGGAGGTTGTTTAAAACGTAGTGTAGTTTGGAACTACACGTAGTCATATTGACGATGATTTATCTTTTGCTTTTGTTGATCTGTGAGACGGAAAATGGGCATTGGAACAGTTTTCTGTGAGACGGAAAATGGGCATTTGGAACAGTTTTCTGTGCGACGGAAAATGGGCATTGGAACAGTTTTCTGTGCGACAGAAAATGGGCATTGGAAGTTTTCTGTGAGAAGGAAAATGGGCATTGGAACAACTTTCTGTTAGACGGAAAATGTACATTGGAAGTTTTCTGTGAGACGGAGAATGGGCATTGGAACAGTTTTCTGTGAGACGAAAAATGGGCATTAGAAGTTTTCTGTGAGAAGGAATAGTGGTATCTGAACAGTTTTTCTATGAGACGGAAAACCGGTACTGGACAGTTTTCATTGCGGCGGAAAATTGTCATTGGAAGGGTTTTTCGGTGAGACG
This sequence comes from Megalonaias nervosa, assembly GCA_016617855.1. Taxonomy (NCBI): domain Eukaryota; kingdom Metazoa; phylum Mollusca; class Bivalvia; order Unionida; family Unionidae; genus Megalonaias; species Megalonaias nervosa. Next base: position 48,009 of record JAECUM010001850.1, on the reverse strand, counting down.
GAAATGGTCATTGGAACAGTTTCAATCAATCAGACGTAAAGCTCATAAAACATACGTGGTAAAAATGTGCATGAAATTGTATTCGAATTATGTACCCGATTTTATTCGTATTATACTGACAATATATAACGCGAATGTTCACGTTTATTTAATCAATTTAATTTTAATTACTTTAATTGAGTATGATAATGCCTGTTACAGTTGTTCCATGACACTTGTTTGTGGCGGATACCTGTGCCATGACATACACATGGGTTACAAGCTCAAAGAGCGTTCCTTTTGTTGATAAAAAAATTTACGCAGTTATAAATATGTCGAAAAGGAACATATTTTAGTATAGACTCATGGAAAAATTGGCTTGTGCTGCCCAATAGGTTGTGCTGTACAATAGACTGTGCTGCCCAATAGGTTGTTCTGTACAATCGGCTATTGATAATCTTACTTCGTATATCGGCTTAACGTTTCATTTACATATATTGATTATATGTATTCCATTCAAAGTCTCAAAGTTTCTGCAGAGGACTGGCGTGTTTGTAACTTTTACTTCAAGGCTGTTTATTTTATACAGACAATCTTGACCCTGCACAATCTTGCAACATCTGAAGTATTTTTATTTCAACAGCTCACTGTCTATATCAGTCTATTCTTGAACTTTTATTTTTCTTCAAAAGGCTCACGGCATCTTTCGATATGTATAAATGCTTATGCTATCCTAAGACAGCTTGCACCATCTTCAAACAATTTTATATTTGTGGTACGTCCGTTTGTCAGATACAGTTGCTTAGGTTCTGAACTGAACGACATCATTTTTCCATTCTTTGGGAACGACCAAGGAATTCCTGATACATGATGTTAGGAAGGATTGTGTATATAATTATGTGTCCCACGGAAGAAGTATTAATCGTTACGGCTGTGTTAATAATAATGTATATACACATACGTTTCCCACTCAGAGTGAGCAACACTTCTTTGTAATTTGCATGATAAATCGCAATAATTATGTTCTCGGCAAAAGAAAGAGTTATAATAAAAAGAAGAGCAAGACAGGAAGACTTGTGACGATTATATGGATGATGATGACGACGACAGAGATAATAGTTATACTACTGATTATTATTATTATTATTATTATTATTAGTAGTAGTAGTAGTAGTTGTAGTAGTAGCAGCAGCAATGATTTTGTTATTGTGGATATTCAATTATGAAGTTATTAGTAGAAGAACAACACTACTGGGGAAAAACAGAACAATTTGAAATTTTCAAAAGGGTTGCATTTCAGTCCGTCAAGAGTACTTATGTTTCAGTTACATTCACGTATATCCTAAATCGATTGGGAAAACATGTTTCCTGAATGAAAATTTATGTCCTTGTGTATATAAAAGACGAAATAAAAAAACTGAAAAGTCTCATTTCAGTAGCAATAAAAATGCATATTGCTACATTGCTATCTCTTTTATTGGTGATGATCTCCAGCGAAAGGTGAAAACTCCCTACTCCAATTACTAACTGGAGGTCAAGGACAAGAACAACACAGAGGTCATAGAACACAATTAATTTTACTATATATTCTCTACATTTGTTTTCTCAGTACTGAACTTTCCACTGTGTGACAATCAATACAAATCATATGTTAATCTAAAATACCTTCAAAGATGACTTCACGGTGAAGTTCTTGTCAAAGGTTCACCTGTATTTTTTTGAAAGGCTTGACTGTCAACAAACCAAAGTGCAATAGAACACAGATTTCACTTCCGGATCATCACCAAGACCTTATTACTCACTGTACACTGTCGCCGAAACACACACAGACAACCACACCATAAGCTCACATTCTAAAAAATAAACAATTGCCTTTAAATCCATACCAAGAATGCCTAAATCTAACTCTTGTATCACCACCAAACGGAGACAGGAAAAAAATGCTCTAAAAATAGACTGGGACCGGAACTATTAATTGTGACCTGATGCCACAGAGCCAGTCAGATGCCTCAATCACTTCCGTTTATTCGAATATCATCCTTTTTCTTGGACTTAAGTGGTAAATCATTTGTCTTTAGGCACTTGAGATTTTCCTTAATCCAAGTGTAACTGCTATAATTTCGTTTAGTAGCAGCCATATTTGTTTTGACAATTGTCCTTTTATCCAGTATATGCGTTTTAGTTCACTACTGGTGTCAATTTATTGAACTTTGTTAGTGTTACCCTTGATATGTTTTTAAAAATATTTCGCTGTCTTTGAGAAATGCCACACCAAGCTGGCAAATGTAACCAAAAGATAACCAGCATGTTGAACATGTATGGAGTGCTTGCATTTTCACGGATGTCATTTCAACAATTTATGGGCTGAAAAAGTGTCAGATTTAGCTGAAAGCTGTCGCTCTTACAGCTGCAGGAAGAATTTCTTGTTGTCCCTGACCCACGACACATCCCATTCCCGTTTAAGGATGATCATTGGCATTGCCCGGTTTTAAAAATAGTCACCGTTTCGACAATCCCGGGAGGGATCCATGGCACTTTACACCACACGAAAGTCACCAGATCGTAGAAACCGAGAGGGATCACAGGCATTTCTCGGTCCTTCAGATCCTTTCCGGCGTATGGGAAGTACAGTCTCCGTCTCGTAGCTAGTCTATGCAATCGACGGTCACCAGTCAGCTCTCACCAGGTACCTGGCACCGGGCATTTGGCAAGGCGATAAGATACCGGTCACATGGTACCTGGTCTAGACAGCGGTCACCGTGCTTTAGTTACTGGGCAAATCATATACCTGTCAACGGGCATTCATTCCCTTTCTCAATAATTGACCCCGATACCTACGGGTTTTGGTGACTCTCTCCACTAGTTGATTAATTCTGATTTTCTTAGTTTCCACAGAAGGCGCTATGCGTCTTCATTGACCAGCGATCGGGCAGGCCATAGAACCACCATGCCCCCCTTCCGTCAGCTTAGTTTGTGGACGATAGGAGGGAGGTCACCACTTAACCCCTCCATCGAAGGAAGGATTATTATTCCACTCCCCCGGAAGGGAGAAAAACCCATATCATCCTGTCTCCCCCCAGCAGTGACAAGAGGATCAGCTGCCAAAAATATTGCACTCGAATGTGTTCGAATAGATCCCAATCGAGTCTAGCATTATTCCCATTTGATGTCGCTATTACTGTCCCGCTCTAGGCTGGTCACGGAGGATGAGGATATTTAGACTTCTGACAATGAGAACGGTCATACACCGTCTCAGTCTTCGGACACGAGAAGCTTCTCCAGTTTAAAGAGATTCTCGCGGACACAGAAAAAGCAGACCTCGCGTTTTTTTTCCCATTCGACCATAGCAAGAGGCATTGAAGAGAGACTGTCAAAAGGCCAAAGGGAAGCCACACAGCAGAGGTGGTTAATTCCTCTGCCACTCTGTGACCAGTGGTTTCAGTGAGTACGTAGATGGTCCACTCGCCCGCTTGACCACATTATCCTCCTCGATTCTGGGGCATCATAAGTAGGAAGTTTTAGGGAGACTCGTCTCTGCATCGCAATCAAGTGTCTCAGATCTACGAAAATTATATCATCCACCTTAGTGGCCATAGCTTCGCGAATCGACCTTTTTCGTAGCTGCCACTAGCGGATTAAGGGGGGAATTTTTATCGAGGACTGCTGCAGGAATTAGCCAAGACATCAAGAAACTCTCTCTCCCGTGTCGGTTGCATTTACGTAGGGATGCCACCTTAGATTCTTCTATGATCTTGTCTGATCACAACAGCAAACATTATGTGGGCGAGCCCTTTAGATTCATAGTTATTCTCTGGTATGCTAATCAATACAGTGCACTCTGAAGGTCTGCGAGATCAGCAGCACCGGTCGCTGGCCGGGGTTTCAAGTCCAGCTATAGTGACCAAGCAATAACCTCGGCCTGGGAGGTCTATTGGTTCTCTGCCAAAAATGCGTTACAAAGGACTCCTATAGGAATTGCCAGATTCCTTTTCAAACTCCTTCCCGTCCTTCCATCGCTAAATGTGGTAGCTGTAAGCTTCCGGACAGAATGTTTATGGGACTCCTCGCCAAACAGGATCATGTCTGGGAAAAGATCACTGTCTTCTCTCTCTCTCTCTCTCTCTCTCTCTCTCTCTCTCTCTCTCCAGTTTATGTTGGTAGCAGCCCCCTCAAGCGCTTGATGTGAGCCAAATATTGTGCACGATCATTGTGTTGTATGTCTTACGTTAGAAGTTTATAATGTTGTCGAAGCAACTGATACGAAAGAATTTGAATATGAAGGTGCAGACGTAGAATATTTATGTTCAAGAATGAATATAAATCAAAATTAAGTGACAATTGTTTAATCGAAATGACAGAAACGTTTAACGAAAAATTACTTGTGAATGTTAATACTGACACTATTGAAAGTTGTTTGTCAGCACTGCATGATATTTGACAATTGCCATTCTTTATAAAATGTAAAAACGTTATGATAGAATGTAGGAAAAATACAATGAATAATTATAATTCTTGGTTTAATGAGATATGTGAAGAATAATAGTTAATGTTTATGAGTAAATTAGAACATTATCTCAATGCAAAAGACATCAAAAGCAAGAAAAGAAATGACATGTGTAATATCAAACAAATAAACAACTTCTACGCAAATACATTTATGAATATGATGAACTGAAAACATTAATATTTGATGAAGCGAAATTTAATAATAAAGAGTTGTACAATAATATGTTAAAAAACGCTTCGAATCCTCAACCCAAATCTATATAAAATAGTTACCTTAGAAAATTGCTTTAAAGCTGTAAACAATTCTAATGAAAAAAAAAAATGATTCCAGATGAAGATGTTTTGCAATTTGATAAAAGATATGTAAAAGGGAGTCTAATGTTATGTTTCATTAGCTAAATAAAGATATCTCCCTTCAAGAGGTAAAACTGGCATTACGTCAAATAAAATTAGCTTACAGTTTTGGTCCATAAATGATTATTAATGAGATATACGTTTAAATAATTCTGTAATTTGTTTAATGCTTTTCTATAGAAAAGTAAAAAATTTGCCTGAAGGTTATACCGTTGCATAAAAGATGGTGTTAATACTTATGGAGGTTCTGAGTTGCATAGATAAATTATTCACAAATATACTTAATAAGAGAATGACTAGAAAAAAACCCACAAAAACACTAGCATGTCTTTACTGAAGCACAATCAGGATTTAGAACATAAAAAGGTTGAGTACAGTTGACACTATTTTCATTTTGGAAATGAGAGATCTCCGTTTTAGCAGACAAATTTAGACATTCAAAACAGGTTATTATTACAAAGAGAACTAGTATCTATGTAAGCAGGAAATAGCATTCAGCCACTATGTACACGGATGGGGTTTGGATTATGTCCATGGAATCAAAGTTTGCAATTGGTTCACTAATTAGTCTGTCCGTGCATGCCTGCCTAATCGTAGTTCCATTGTTCGACATGCTCAGTTAAGACCGTTTGAGCTTTGCGCTTGAATCAGAACAACGTTTTAAATGGAGTACAGATAATATTTTCGTTGTTCCACATTGCTCTTCCGACAGTAGAAGTTTGTTTACCGTGGATTTTGTTTAGAAGAAAATCATTTGGCGGAATGAAAAAATGGACTACAAACTATTACATACCGATGATAGATCACATTTGGAGGGCATGCAGTGAGTGAAAATCTACTCCCAAACTGGAATATTATGAACTTTGGATGATTCTTGCGCGTATAATGGACAAGCTCCCATTGTTTTTATACAAACTCAAGGATTCAGCACAGATAATGGACGCTCACCCTGTTATGCATATCTATAGTGGGTACTTAACTTTCATCCAGGATTGGAAGTTGCAGTTAAGGCTAATGGTCATTTCTAAGCTAATGCATTTATAGCTAAGTTTTGTTCATGGTTGTTGGTTGTTCTTTAAGATTATAGTTGTAAACATTATGGCATGGCTTTTGACCTTAGAAAGTTCTCGTAGCGAACTTTTTATCCACATTCTGGTCATTTTATTATGTCGTTGGTTTTTATACAAGATTGTTGTCATCAATATTATCCATTCAGTCTCTAGAATTAGTGTTAGTTATGTTCAGATATAAACTGAAAGGAATCATTTATTTAAATTTAATTTATTGGAATTACAAAGTGCTCATTGACATTTTTGACAAAATCTCTACTTTGGGATTATTGTGAATTGATTCAAGGGCATTCTGGACAATATCAGTCATCAAGATTGTTGGCACATCAGGTCATTCAAGTCTATTGTACCAATCAGTGCATTCAATAGTGAAATTCATTCGGAGCAAACTGTAATTTTGGACTTGTGATAGAACTTTTGGGATTATTTGGGATTTTATTCACAATACTGTAAGTTCATTTTAAGGTTCAATTTGTATTCTAAACAAATATTTTTTTCATGAATTTTACTAAACTTGTTGGTTTTACTTTCTCTGTTTCTTATTTTAAGACCATAGAGTCGTAACAACACTCACACACAACTTACAGCCGGCGCAGAGGAAGACAACCATGTTGAGTTTTCCTTGTGTTACGTCACAAGCATAATTTAACAACGCCGATGAAGATCTGGAAAAGGAAATCAGTGAAAAAGACAGACTGAACACAGAGCAAGAGAAATGGAAATCAGTGAAAAAGACAGACTGAACACAGAGCAAGAGAAATGGAAATCAGTGAAAAAGACAGACTGAACACAGAGCAAGAGAAATGGAACAAGAGCCTAAAAACTAGAAGATTTTGTTGTTGTTATAGGGTTTCACGCCATTTTTCAGCACAAGATAGGCTATACATGGCGGCCAGTATTAATGGTGGAGGAAGAACCCGGGAAAACCCGGAAAGAACCACCAACCCACGAGAAGCTACCGGCAACCTTTCTCACATACCCACATTGGCCGAGCCCGGGAATCGAACCCATGCAGAGGTGAGATGGCAGTGATCCGTAACGGTGAGCGCTTTAGACCACTCGGCCATTCGGGGCCCCAAAAATTAGAAGAAGAAGGAAAGAAGTTATAACTGTATCCCCAGTATTTAAATCGTAACAAAAATAATTATTTTAATAATCTGTATCCAAACGTGTTTGTGGCAGGAGAATTGCAAATAAGTCAAATATATCTGTACCGGAAAAGTAACGTAGATTAAAACTTCGTCAGAAAACTGAATACTATGCCAATATTTGCGAGTGGAAGTGTTGACTGAAATTGTATGCAGCATGGGTTAGAATAATTGAAATAGGCCTCATTACCTGGGAAGATGATCCATCGGAGATAGAAACTCCGACACAAGCTAGTCACATATTGATAGAAAGTACAAATCCGTCTTAGAGTGAACAAGAATGGTTCAGAATTGCACAGAATAAAGCAATTAATAAAATTAATAAAACATCCTATCATTAAAAACATCTAAATGTCACACGAAAATGGTCAAGCACTTTTGTGATAGTTATTAAAAAATGAAAACACTCCAATTAGATCACTTAACCTACCCACATAAATATCGCTCCTGAATTTGGAAAATCATAAATTCTCAATATCTGTATTAAAAGGGAAACATTTTCATCGCTTTCCATAGAGAGTTCCGATACGATCATTTATCCTGGGCATTACAGTGATATACTGAGTCGCTTGTAGCGTAACCATTCCTACCAGCAATTCCTTGACTGACCTTGTATTCTGGGTCAGATTATCGTTGTTCTGATTATTTCAAGGATTCCGCCCCCATCAATTCAAAGACTATGTCAGATCAAACACTGACTGTGAATTTGCGGAATTTGTTAATTTTGCAGGAAGTCTCGTCAGTCTTATCCGGTACGGACGGATGTCAGGTCTGAAACAGGTCTGTTAATTTGTTTTGTTTCATTTTCGTTTGCTTTACATAATAGTTTAGAAGAAATAATGACCAAACATATATTAAAAAATTCTCGCCAAATATCAGCATTTAACTTCTAGACGGTGTACATCAAATGACTTACACTACTGGAATTTCATCCCACGGACTTTTCTCAGAGTTAGTAACCTACCGAAGTGTTGACCACATGAGAAGTTTAAGGAGAAACGGGGCATGCAACTAGACTTATTATGTGGAATTGAAAGTAATTGTTAGAGTTAAGTAACCGTTTGATCATTTAACCATAAAGTAAATTGGGTGCTATATCTAGGTCAATTTGTGCTGTGAGTGTTAACAAAAGCGACTGATGCTGAAAACACAAATGGGTATCCTGAAATCAAAATCACCGTTTCAGCTCCAAAGACCCGTGACCTTTCAAAAATTGAAATGGATAGAAAGCTGCCCCTCCACTTGCACAGTTAATAGTGAAGTGTAATGAAAAGTGACTTCAGGAAACGCATGAACATGCAACCAAACTCGCAATTTGGACTGTTGATTTCGAAATTCCAAGTAAATCTGGGCTACCTGCATGTAAGGAAACTAATGAAATAAGTTTTACTTATCGTGTGGAACTCAAACAACTTAAGTTTAGGTCCAATGATGTTGACTTTTGACTATCAAATCCATAGGCAGCTGCATCTACTCATAGTCGATCTATCAACAGCCTCTACTCAGATAGAGTCAAGCTTTTTTATCGATAACCTCTACTCAGAGTCAAACTCTCAATAGCCTTTACTCAGGTTGATCGTCCTTAGGGTCAGAAGATGACCATTACACCACTAACTGTTTGCTTTCTGCGAGTACATGTGTGGCTGACCAGGTCAGTTTGTGCTCCGAACTGTCTGTGGCATACTAGTCAGGAGATACCACTTAGAGTTGCTTGATCAACAGAAGACATACTGCATTGGCGAATATTTACACTAATCACGCTTCTGCACTCCCCCAGCAATTCTTCTATTCTAAATATCAGTAGCTACCGTATGGACGAGATTGCACCAGGTGGAGCAATTCTGCGCGAGGTCTTCCCAAGTCCCACAGTCAATATTTAAATGTTTCAATGATGACTCGGATGAATCTTTGAAGCGTTTCTTTGGAGCACCTTGAGATCACTTTCCCTCCTTCAGATCTCGGTAGAAGATCTTTATTGGTAGTTACCCTTCTGTCATTCTGGTCACGTGGCCTTCTCCATGTCAACTGTGATTCTAATAGTAGAGTGTGGAAAATTGGAATACCTGCCAGTGTGAAGAATCTCAGTGCCTTGGCCCTGTCCTGCAATCTTATCTTTATCTGTTTCCGCAAACAGCCCATGCAAAAATGGTTCAGGTTCTTGGCATGGCGTCTGTGCACCGTCCAGGTTTGGTATGCATACAACAGGGTCGGTAATACAGTTGATTTGTATACCTTCAATATTGTTTTCATACTGATTCATATGCACTCCCACACACTTGCGCATAGTCTACCAAAAACCATACTTGCTTTAGCAATTCTCTCGATAGGTAAACTTGTACACTGCAGTGAGGGTTTGGCCATTTACAGTGATGGAAGGCTGTACTTTCCTGGTGAAGGTTGTTACATCACCTCTGCCTTATTGATACTGATTGTGAGACCGAAACTGTAGCATGTAGAAGAAAAGTGGTCCATACTCTGTTGCATGTCAGACTAAAATTTTACATTCAGGGAACAGTCGTCAAGAAACAGGATATCATTAAACGTCACTTCCGGAAACTCTTTCTTTGTCTATAGATGGAACAGCTTGTAATCAGTCCGGTATATGATGTGAATTACAGTCATACTCACCGAAGGCATCAGTAAATATTGCAGAGATTGTCATACTGAAGAGGATAGGGGTCAACTCACAGCAGTGCTTGACTCCATTGCTGAGTGGAAATGGTTCGTACGACTCGACTCGAAGACGTCCACAGCACGAGTGAGCATGTAATCACGGAATTGTCTAACCATCAGGATGAATGACTATTGGCAATAAAATTTTCATTTGTTCTTTCATCGGCCTTCACTACTGACTGGGTTTAAGTATTTAGTAACGCTGATGAATTTCGAGCACAGATTGGAGTTCTGTTCCGGGCATTTCTGCTGGAGTTGACAAGCTTAAAACAATATGTTTGTTGTCCCTCGTCCTTTCCTAAAGCACACTAACTCTCAGGCAGGAGTCAGCGATAAATGTCATGCACTAGGCGATTCAGCAGAAATCTGGCGTGGCGTTTGCTGGCTATCGACAGCATGGAGATGCCCTGATGTTTGTCGCAAGATTGTCTGTTTCCTTTCCTTTTGTACAAGTAGCTAATTGAAACCTCATTTTACACCGGAGATAAAGTTCCCTGAGTCCATGTTGAGTGGAAGAGTTCAGTTAGTTTCTGTGCCATGTACGAACCTATGTAGACTTCTGCTAATACAGCATCGACTCCAGGTGCTTTACCATTTGACAGCAGGTGAGTTTCGTCTCAGTTTATTCAGTGCTGGAGGAACAGAACGTTATTTGCTTATTTCTACTCGGATCATTCTATGAATTACCTCCTCACTGATAGGTGGTTGTAGTTGAATATGTTGTCGAAGTGTTCTGCCTACTTATTGAAAGAGCCTAGACTCGTAACAGAAAATTGGGGGCTCGTCCGGGATATATGAATTTTGGCTAAAATATTTCAGAACACTTGTTTTTTGAAATTTAAATTCCTCTAGTTTCAGAAATTTTTAAATCCCAAGTATTATTTCACATTTTAGAAATCTTTAGTGAAATCAACAGGCTTTTTTGCAATATCATCAAAAGTAGAAATTTTTTAAAACTTTACCCAGGAGTTGTTGGAAATTTTGAAAATGGAAGTACTGCTAGAAAAGTAGGAATCAGAGATACGACAGGTTCAGATAGAAATGATACAAATGGAAAGAGACAGGGAAGTAAGACAAATGCAATTTGAGTAAGAAAAACAATATAGGCTAATGCAAATGCAAAGAGAAAAGGAAGAAAGGGAATTTAGATTAGGTTAAAAGAATTAGGGCTGGCAAAGGAAAAATACTCAAATACTTTTGATGTTTTAAGAAAAATCAAGTTAGTACCCCCTTTTCTGGAAAATGAAGTAGATCAAAATTTTGTTCATTTTGAGAAAATTGCTGATACTTTGAAGTGGCCAAGAGAGTACTGGACCCTTTTATTACAATGTGTACTTACTGGCAAAGCTCGTGATATTTACATTTCACTGTCACTACAGCAGAGTGCTGACTATGGTTAAGGACTATATCTTGAAGGGTTATGAGTTAGTCCCTGAGGCTTATCGGCAAAAATTCAGGAACTATAAAAAAGCAGCTGAACAAACTCATGTCGAATTTGCAAGACAAAAAGAGCAGTTATTTGATAGATGGTGTTTAGCCAAGAAAGTTGATCAAGATTATGAAAGCTTCAAACAACTTGTATTACTTGAAGAGATCAAGAACTGTGTCCATTGTGACATTAAGACTTATCTTGATGAGCATAAGGTCGAAACCTTGGATATACTGCTCGTGCTGCTGACGAGTATTCCTTAGCTCATAAAATTTCTTTTGTAAGCAAGTCTTCCACTCAGCAGTCTACCGGTAAAAAAAAAGTATTTCAGCCTAATACGAATCCTTCTAAATTTCAATCTGGCACAACTTTGAAAAATCAAGCTTCTGATAAGCTTGATCAGAAATCCTTATCTCTTCCTACGTGTACCTATTGCAAGAAGAAAGGACACGTTATTTCTGATTGCTACAAATTGAAAAATAAGCATCAGAATCAAGACAAACCTATTCCAAATGCTCTTATTTCAAAGAGGTCAAGGTCACGGTCATGTATTGAAAGCAATACATTTGCTGGATCAAATGTCTGGTTTTATTATGGAGAATTTTGAACCATTCATGTCGAAGGGTTCTATATCACTCTTGGGTGATTCAGCCAATCCCATTCCTAATAAAATTTTAAGGGACATATGAGCTTCTCAGTCTTTTATTATCAGGTGCTTTGCCTTTTTCTGAGAAGTCTTCTTCTAATGAGGGTGTTCTCATTGAGGGAGTAGAGTGCGGATTTGTTAATGTTCCTCTCCATTGTGTAAATTTGTCATCAGACTTAGTCTCAGGACACGTGACATTCGGAATAGTGCATTCTTTACCTGTTGGGGGCATTCATTTATTACTAGGCAATGGCCTAGCTGGAGATAAGGTTGTGGTTAATCCACTTGTAACTGACAAGCCTTGTTTGGATCAAGATCTCGATCCTATTGAAACAGAATTCCCTGATTTATACCCAGCTTGTGCAGTTACTAGAGCTATGGCAAAGAATGCTATTGAGAATGGGTTGATCTGGAAAGTATTCCTTTAGCTGACACATGTATTGGTCAGGCTTTTGATGACTTCACTTTCACTCCTTGTTTGGATCAATCAAAAGGTATTGATCACAGTGATCCTCTTTTAACTCCTCATTCTCTTTTTTCTAATCAGGGTAACAAACGACAATCACTTGTCGTCGAACAGGAAAAAGATCCCGAGATCTCCTGTTTGTTTCAAAGGGCTATTAGTGAAACTGAAGCCATTGAAGTACCTGTCTGTTATTTCATTAAAAATGGGATTCTTATGAGAAAATGGAGACTCCCGAGGTACCTGCTGGTGACGAATGGTCAGTGAACTATTAAATTGTAGTTCCAAAATCAATCATACAGACAGGAAAATTTTAGTCTGGCCCGTGAAACTCATTTGTCTGGTCATTTAGGGATTAATAAGACTTATCACAAGATCTTGAATCATTTCTATTGGCCAAAAATTAAAAGTGATGTTTGTAGATACTGCAGATCTTGTCATACATGTCAAATGGTAGGAAAACCCAATCAGAAGATACCTGAGGCTCATCTGCAACCTATTCCTGCATTTGACGAACCATTTAGCAGAATAATGTTAGATTGTGTTAGTCCCTTACCGAAGACCAAGTCAGGCAACCAATACTTGTTGACCATAATGTGTGCGTCAACAAGATTCCCAGAGGCAATTCCTTTGAGGAATATTAAAACTAAAACAATAGTAAAAGCTTTGATAAAGTTTCTTACTCAATTTGGCCTTCCCAAATCTTTCCAATCGGATCAAGGTTCAAATTTTATGTCTGGAATTTTCCAGCAAGTTATGTACGAATTAGGCATCCATCAATTCAAGTCTTCTGCCTGATAGTCAAGGGGTTTTAGAAAGATTTCATCAGACTTTGAAAAATATGATTCGGTCATATTGCTTTGATACGGGTAAAGATTGGGATGAAGGCATTCATTTACTATTGTTTGCTGTTCGGGAATCAGTTCAAGACTCTTTAGGATTCAGTCCCTTTGAACTGGTTTTTGGACACACTGTGCGTGGACCATTGAAGTTGTTGAAAGAGAAATTTCTTTCTAATGAAGATACTGAAATCAACCTTTTCGATTATGTTTCCAATTTTAAGTATAAGTTTTCAAAGGCTTGTGAGGTTGCAAGAACTCATCTGCACTCTACTCAGTCAAAAATGAAATTGAGGTATCAGAAAAAATACAAAGGAAAGGAGTTTTCAGCCTGGTGATGGAGTTCTGGCTCTCATGCTCATACCACAAAATCCTTTTCAGGCCAAGTATTATGGTCCCTACACAGCTGAAAAGAAAGTAAATGATTTAAATTACATCATAAATACACCTGGGAGGCGACAACAAAAACAACTTTGCTACATAAACATGTTAAAGGAGTATTATGAGAGAAATAGCCAAGTTAATCATGCAATTAATTTAGTTGTACCTGTCCCACTCACTCAGGATTTTGAGGGAATGCAGTCGGAGTCTGTTGATTTTGGAGTAACAAATCTTCGGAATTCAGAAATTATGAATGATCTGGACCAGAAACTTTCACATTTGCAACAAAAATAGAGGAATGAATTTAAACAGTTATTATCTGAATATGAGCACTTATTTCCAGATGTTCCTACAAGAACAAACAAAAGTTGCCACGACGTTGAAATTGTAAATTCCAAGCCTGTGAAACAACATCCATACAGGATGAACCCTCTCAGACAGGATTATTTGAAAAAGGAAATTCAGTATTTGCTGCAAAATGATTTCATAGAGCCCAGTAAAAGTGACTGGAGTTCACCATGTATACTTGTTCCGAAACCAGACAAAACTTTCCGCATGTTCACGGTTTATAGAAAAGTGAACAGTGTGACTAAAACAGATTCATTTCCATTACCCATAATCGATGACTGCATTGATAAAATTGGAAATGCAAAGTATGTCACCAAATTTGACTTTCTGAAAGGATTTTGACAAATTCCACTAACGGAAAGACAAAGGAAATTTCGGCATTTGAGACTCCATATGCACTTTATGAATATAAAGTGATGCCGTTTGGGATGAAGGGTTCGCCAAGTACTTTTAAACGTTTAATGAACATGATTACCTCCGGTCTAGATAATTGTGATGCTTACATCGATGATGTCATCATCGACAACGACACCTGGAAAGAACATTTGGCAACAATTCGGAAATTCTTTGACATATTCACTGATGCAAGTTTGACATTTAATTTATCTAAAAGTGAGTTTTGCCGTGCTTGTGTAAGATTTCTAGGACATATCATGGGACATGGACAAGTTAAACCTATAGCTGCTAAGGTCAAGTCTATCTCTGAATTCCCTGTGACTGTCAGTAAAAAGCAACTGATGCGATTTTTAGGTATGGCTGGATACTACATAAAATTCTGTTCCAATATTTCCATAATTTCTGAACCCCTGACAAATTTATTGAGCAAGAAAACCAAGTTTCATTGGACTGAAAAATGTCAGGAGGCTTTTGATAAGTTTTTACAGCTCCAAATTTCAGTCAATCATTTAAACTGTCTGTTGATGCAAGTGATGTTGGGGTTGGAGCAGTATTGATTCAAGAAGACAAAAAAGGTGTTGATCATCCAGTGTGCTTTTTTTCTAAGAAATTAAATAAGCACCAAAGAAATTATTTAACTATCGAGATGGAATGTTTGGCTTTGATATTGGCATTACAACATTTTAATGTTTACATTAATAAAGCTCCTTCACCGATTATTGTGTTTAGTGATCACAACCCCCTTACTTTCATCGGCAAAATGAAAATCAAAAATCAGAGATTATTAAGGTGAAGTTTCTTGTTATAGGAATATAATATTGACATCAGGCACACCAAGGGAAAAGACAATTTAATAGCTGTTGCACTTTCCCGTGTATAGAAATATATTATTTCATGTATACTTTGTATCATTCATAAGATTTCTTATTATATTTTTTTATAAACCTCATGTATAATTAACTTATGGTAAAAAGAAAGCTTTATTATATAAATCTTTCTTTTTCTTTTATGGGGGAAAGTGTTTATGTATATTCAATGTAATTATTTGTTTGTTAGTTTTAAATTGTTTTAATTCCATTACATGCTATTGTAATGTAACTTTGTTTACTGGATTTGAAATTGTGCAGAAATTAAGTTCAGTTCTGTTGGACCCGACTATTATTTTTTTATTTCTTTGATAAGCAACTAATAATAGAAACATTGTATCTAGTTTCTGACCTTGTTTCAGAGTCAGTGACAGTTTTGGTAAACAACTTTTTGTTTCTTTTTTATTCTTTCTCAGAGTAAGAATCATTAAGCTAAGTCAAGGCCATACATGGAGTACGTGATATAAAACGTGTTTATTGTTACAAACTTCTACTTTTGCTAGAAGATTTACCCTCATCCTGGAATCTGTTTTGCGTCTTAAACTAGTGTATAACTGTTGTTTTTGATAGAGTTTTTTTTTTTAGCTGGGTTCCAAACAATTGACATGTTAAGTTATTATGTTGTGACCAGTTTGAGATGAATTTTGATTTTATGGAATTCAAGTGATTCTTTTCCCTGGAAATACATAAGTGCTCCTACAAAATTCTTTGATAAGACATTCATTGAAATTTATACGGAATTCAAAACTGGAATAATATTTTCTGTGATTCAACAAGAACTGTTGACACAACAGCACATTGCAGACTGCAACAGACGTCATCGTCTTCCAGTTTGGATTTCATCGGGATTTGAACTCAGATTCATTCAGGAAGTTTTTATTACTAGGACTTCTTTTTTTAATTCTTGGATTATTTTTGGATTTGATTCGTAAAACAGTAAGTTCTTTTTTCTCGTATTTCACTTGGTATTCTAGGGAAAAAAATTATTTGTTACATTTTACAAAGCTCGTTGTCTTGACTCTTTTCTGTTACTTACTGTAAGAGCATAGACTCGTAACAATTATTATTATTATTATTATTATTATTATTATTATTATTATTATTTTTATTAGCATGCTTTTTAGAGACAAAGAGGGGGTGGGGTTAGGTTGTAATGACCGAACGGACATGCTTCATTTTATAATGTTACACCAATATCTCTTGCACCGTTTAAGACAGACACTTCAAAATTTATGATTGTCTGTAGATGTACACAGCGTTTTCAGAACTTCAGACAAAGTTGTGGAGATTAGGAAACCTATGTAAGTATGAACAATAGGACGAAAAGTAGTAATAATCGAAGAAAACTTGGGGCTAATGATGCTTTGCTGCACACTTCTCCTCCTCCACCTCCTTCTTCTTCTTCGTTTCTTCTTCTTCATCTCCTTCTTCTTCTTTTTCTTCTTCTTCTTCTTATTGTTATTATTATTATCATTATTATAATTATTATAATTATTATTATTATTATTATTATTATTATTATTATTAAGCTGTCCCTTTGAATAATGCTGTTCATGTGAGTCGTACCAGCCTTATATACCAACCTTCTTCTAATGAGGTATGTTCCAACAATGTCATGTTTGAATATGGTTTATTAAAATGGCGTAATTAAAGAAGTCAACAACACATTAATTGGTTCTTGTGAGCCACAAGCTTAAAGTGTATTTAATTATTTAGAAATAATAACACAATTAAATCAATTTATTGGCCTCCATGACCATAACTCTGTTATAATAGGAGTAGCGGTATACCGATGTGTTTTACAGTTAGGGAACTATGCAAAATAGTGGTAGTAATAATAGTAGTAGTAGTAGTAGAAGTGGCAGTAGCAGCAGGAGTAGTAGTAGTGGTAGTAGCATAGTAGCAGTAGTAGTAGTAGTGTTAGTAGCAGTAGTAGTTGTGGTAGTAACAACAGAAGTAGTGGTAGTAGTAGCAGTAGTAGTGATATTATCAGTAGTACTAGTGGTAGTAGCAGTAGTAGTAGTGGTTGTGGTAGTGGTGGTAGTAGTAGTGGTGCTTGCATACTTTTGAAAACTGTTAGATATATTTTGACGAAAGTTCTGTATAATACTTTATTATCACAGTTTACATTTGTCATAATATGCAATGACAACAACGACAACAACAGTAATAATGATGATGATGATGATAATGATGATGATGATACAGTGATCTCTTATTTTAAAGCGAATCATTATACAGCCATCCTTCTAATAACAGGCTTACGATCACTGACACAATTATATTTGATAAATTATGTTATCATTTCTACTTCATGTATAGAACAATTTTCTGGTAGCACCAAAATGCATCCTCTGTGATAATAATAGATTGTGTACAAGTCTGACAGGGTTAAGACAAAACTAATTCACACAATACACACATATTATAATATAGGACAAAGTAAATAAAGTGAGTGATTAGGTAAAATTTACACATCGACAAATACCCAACCATGATCATTTAATCCTTATAATTCCATCGATGTGTAAAAAATTCCAGATCAGTATCACGTGACCGTTTACACCCAATCAAAACGTAGAAAACGCATTTAATTTATAAAAATTGGAACTATTGGATGTTAGTTATATTTTAAAACCGCATCAATGGACTATTTTACCAAGTTATTTCACCGGATGTTAAATATATTTAAAACTGTATCAATGGACTATTTTACCATGTTATTTTACCAGATGTTGAATATATTTAAAACTGTATCAATGGGCTATTTTAACATGTCGACAGGGTTAAGACAAAACTAGTTCAGTTAAATACATGCATATTATAACAGATGTTAGATATTTATAGGTTACTGCATTTGTATGGCAAAATATGAACGAGTTTTTCGGATGGAAATACTGCACGACCTTGGGAGTGCAGTATATCCATCCGACAAAACGAGTTCATATTCCATACAAATGCAGTAACCTTTTTATTATATGCTCATTTTCTTATTCTACCTAAGGCTTAATTATATAAACAAAAATACACTACAAAAAACAAAGTAACTGAATGTATGCCGTATTCCAAACTAAATACACAAGCGCAGATTCATCATTACACAACAACATTCGTAATGTGCACATAACTCCGACCAGATAAATTTGAACTTAGTCGCTCGCTAGACATAACTTTCGAAAGAAAATGGCGTTTTGGTCTACATAAAATTGAAATTTGGAGTCATATTGTGAATGAATGCGCATTGCAACAACTTTTCCATTTCATCTGGAATAAATAGGTTTTGGTATTTTTGTCGATTCTACGAAATTTCCTGATTATGGACTGGATTTATCTGTGCCAATTCTACATGAAATACATCAAATTGAAGCAGCGAGGGAGACGCGTGTTGACATCTGAAAATGTGTTTCTGTTCTGTCATTTAATGCTTGATATCATAATGTGGGAAAAATATGAAGTGTTTCAATTGCAATTATCAAAAAGACGCTATGGAATATAATATTTAGTTCATTTTGAGTGCAGTAAGGAGGATGTAATTGCACTTGGAATATAGTCGAAATTACAGTACAATTTCGAAATGTGTAATCAAGCTTGAGAACCCTTGGCATGGCTCATGTAATTCGGATCTGCAGAACCAAGAAAGTGCATTTTGAGGAAATTCAGGATGAAAAACTAAGTATATTTTTTTGCCATTCATATTACCAGCTAAAGAAGACACGTTATGCCTTGTCACTTGCATGTTATTTGTAAGGACCCTGTCTGGCGTCTATAGCTAGCCGAAATCGGAAACATTGTATCCAAAAGGTTAACGCAGAATGTGCCAAAGCAGCTGGTATGTGGCATTCCACGAAACATCTGCTTTAGTTCATTCAGAAACAAATTTAATCAATCAAAACGTAAAGCGTCTACTACGAGAGTGTACATGATTTGTTTACAAGCAGTTCCTAATACACTATTTTGCACACGTGAGTTCAATATGAAGTTGCACGCGAGTGCAATATCTTAAAATATTGAACTATTCTGACAATGTAAAGTTGGCTAAGACAAAAATGAGCATATAATAAATTTTAAAATGGTCTTCTACTTTATTGTATGACAACATATAACTGATCACAAACATTATATTTACTGGCAACCTTCTATGTACAGGCCATCAATAACATATCTTATAAAAGGTTCATTGCACAATGAAAGCTAACATTATGGGATTACTGTAATGTATTACGTATGCTGACGTATACGCATAAGAGGGGATTACTATACAGTATTACGTGTGCTGACGTATACGCATAATAGGGAATTACTGTATTGTGTTACGTGTGCTGGCATAATAATAGAGATTATTGTACAGTGTTACATATGCTGACATGTGCGCATCATAGTGGATTATTGTTCTGTGTTAAGTATGCTGAAATACACGCATAATAGGGGATTACTGTACTGTGTTACGTGTGTTGACGTATACGCATAGCAAGGGATTACTGTACTTTGTTACGTGTGCTGACGTATACGCATAACAAGGGATTACTGTAATGTGTTACGTGTGCTGACGTATACGCGTAACAAGTGATTACTGTACTGTGTTACGTGTGCTGACCTATACCAGTAGTCGTTTTTGTCGCATTAGCTTTTACTATGCGCTGAGTTGAAAGAAATAGAACTTACGATGTGCGAGAGTATTACAGCCAACAAACGTCACTGAATCTGACGTCACTGAATCTGGTTAACTTGGTCGAAAATTAGATTTATTTTGGTGTTGTTGGAGCGTGTTGATTCGTGTAGAGCCGAGACAACTGGAGTAAAGTGACACCACCCAATGACACCACTCAGAGGGCATATTTGAAGGTAGGATTTGAACCCGATACCTTCTGGCAGCCTGTCCATCAAGCTAACCATTCCACATCGGCTGAGTACAAAAATTAGAAGAAAATGTAGTTCTCCTTAATACCATGTCAGAAAGAGAGTCATGACGCCATAATTAGGCCATTAGTAGTAAATGGGGCCACTTTAGCGACAATGGGAATTAGCATTACAAGACCCCCCTGGGTCACTTTGGCGACAACATTTATAGCGACAATGGGAATTAACATTACAAGACCCCCCTGGGCCACTATAGCGACAAAATTGTCCCTGGGCCACTATAGCGACAAGACAAAAGGTTGGGTTTTGTATGGGGACAATAGGAATGGAACAGATGAGGTGACGTCACGGTACTGGACATTGGCAACAATGTTGCAAGGGTCTGACCTAAATACGTGCTCCCCTAGGTAGAGACAAATACAGTAGAGATATAGACATATATAACACAACCATAGATTGATGAACACCAATCTATCACACATAAAATATAAAATCGATTAAAAAAAATTTTTAGGCAAGAGAGTAAATTTTTTCGAGGCAAACATAAAATATAAAATCGACTAAAAATTTTTTAGGTAAGAGAGAATAGATATCTTTTCGAGACATATGAGTGGCCCTGAAAAGGGCCTTTGGTTTTTATGTTCACACCATTCCGTTAACATAGAGGGCATCGCACAGGTCTTCTTCTCTTCCTTAAACTTCGTCCAACCTCTGGTCCGTAGATTAAGATTCGCTTCAGACAGTCATGTCTCTCCACATAGATCTTTCTTTTCCAAACGCTCGTATCTGTGATCTTGATGATTGTCCATGATGATTTGACATACACGGGTAAGTGCGTGCGAAACAGCATCGACGATACGAGAGTAGACGATTCTACATTTGTCCACATCTTATGACGAGAACAGGTGAAGGGAATGAAGTGAACTGCGGTTGTTTATAGTGGAAGAGCGGATCGAAACGGATTGAATTCTTTCACCAAACCCAATACGCGTTACAAAATTCAGTCATAGTGCGGATTCTGTCTTCCAATCCGGAGAGCTGCCTGTGACGTCACATTCCCTATATAGGTGCGCTAGCGTCTGTGCGCAGTGAATCCGTGCGACATTGTTTTGAAACATGACGGAAACTAAGAAGACGATGAATTGGGGTGCACCGGCCGAGGAGACGAGAAGCGATGGTATAGCAGCGGCTACCAAAGCCATCACGGTTCTACTTCCAGAAGAGATCGATTTTAATTGGGATTTAGTGGATTTTCTCTCTTCGCAAGAATTTGTTCCGGTACCAGAACATTCGCCACATTCTCATTCTTTACCACACGTCGAGGATTTTAAACAGAGACAGAAAGAAGAATTGGAGAAATTTTTACAGCAGCAGAAAGAAACAGAACAAGCTTTTCTCCTTCAACAGCAACAGCGAGATGAAGAAGAGGCAAGAAGGAAACGACAGGAGGAAGAAGAAGCAGCAGAGAAGAAACAAGGCATAGGAGAGAAGGAGGACAGTGAAAGTCAAACGGTGATGGTACTCTTAGACATTTTGGCAGAGTTAAAGAGCCTGAAACAAATGTATCAGACTTCTTTATTACGACCCAAGGGAAAAAGACCTTCCCGAGCCAAACAGCCCAGCCCTGTTCACAGATCTACTATACCTGAGATACCAGCTTTAGTGATTTCTACCAAATCACCGACAGGAGCAGGTCCAGAAGTAAACATTGGCCGTGGCAAAGGGATAAGGCAGTTAAAGCTCATTACTTTTCGTTCCTGAGTTTTTTATAAAAAAAACAAACACCCAACGGTCCTTTTCAGGGCCACCCACCTCTCTAGAAAAAAGATAGTATTCATTTTGCCAAAATCAATTAAAACTCAAAATCCCTTTTTACCCCATGATGTACGTGTGTGAGTGCATGAGTGTAGGTCCTTATTCTAAAAATGAAAACCAAAAGACACTTACGTTTTCTTTCTGGTCTATTCTGGTACAAATTTTACAATCCAGATCACAACACAACACTTTAAAAAGTTCATAGACTTCTTCTTTGTCTTTTCACTCTCTCTGTTTTTTAATTTCTTCACTTTCCAGGTTTTTCCTCCTCTTCTTCATCACTTTCTTTTCGTCTTCTTTTCTTCTCTTTCTTCTCTTTCTGGACGTGTCTGGGTTCTTCCTTTTTGGAGGGTACCTCTTCTTCCTGTTCGGAACTCCTCTCTTCCTTCTGTTTCTTAGGGCAGACTGAAGATCAATGTCCTTTCTCTTTACAATGATAACAGGTATCTTGACTTTTGTCTCTTTTTACACCTGTCATGTTTTTTTGACGGTCTGGACACTCTGAAGACCAGTGCCCTTTCTTCTGACAGATATAACAGGTATCTTGACTTTTATCTCGAAAGGAGGGGGAGTAGTCCGTCGGCTTGTCTGAAAAAAACTTTCGTATGACACCTCGCAAAGCTCTGATCAGAAGTTCGATCTGTGTTGGCTCTTCCATCGTTCTGGTAGGCTTGAGAATGAAATGAATACTGGAAGTGAAGACACTGACCTTTTATATATATACTGGTCTGACATGAATATATAGGTGATCATGGCGTTTCAAATGTAGTCATTTGACTTTTTGCAGTCAAGATGAAACGATCGCATCATTTCGTGGAGAAAGGAGAAGAAAGTAAGAGACAGAAACATGACCTATCGCCTCTCACAGTAGCTGAAGTCTTGGCTCAAATCCATTACAGCGATTTTGAAGATGACATGAGTGAACCAGAATCCAGACCCAGAGAATCTACACCAAACCAAAGTTCACCACCACTAGTAAACCCTGAAAAGTATTACCACATTCGAGAAACGGACACACTCTCCTCTAGAAAATTTAGAACCACGACCTACACGTACACGTGAAGTTTAAAGATTTCAAGTCCGACGTACCGTTGGAGAATGTAGAAGAGTTCATCACTGATGTGTGGGATTCTTTGTTAACCACACTGAAATGGCAATGTGAAGCCAAAGAAGACGAGCGCTTGAGACTTTCCATTCATCACGACATTTTGAAGTCCCCCGTTTCGATCGAGTTTAGCAACCCATCAGAATTGACACCTTCCAAAGTCATCGACAAGATTCAACACGTGCAACAATCCAACGACAAGTTTCACATCACCGATGGAAAAGTGACACTGTTCATGACCCATGTGTCTCTTCCCCAAGGGACCGGAAGCAAAAAGGTGTTATTGGTGGACGACCTTCGCAGCAGCAAAAAGAGTCTCGTCCAAATTAACAACCCTCAAGACAAGATATGTTTAGCCAGTGCCATCGTAGACAAAAACGACACGGCAGAATGAAAAAGAGACTGGAAAACTATTCAACGATCCTGTTACAGCAAGCTGGTCTATCCAAAGACACACCCTGTGGCATTCCTGAAATGCAAAAATTGCAAGACGTCTTGGCTCCACGCTACACCTTGAAAGTACACCCTCAAGAAGTGCCCGGACCGCTGTTGTTTCGTGGCAAAAATTTCAAAGACGGAAAAGACATTCACGTCTATCATAACGATGAACATTTCGATGATATTACCAGTATCACTTGATTCCTGGGATACACATATTATTGTGAGAAATGTGACCATCGCTATAACAATCGAGAGCAACACAAGCATTGTGGATCAAAATGCTCAGGATGCTTGGCCTCAAAGCCCTGTCTTGATGAAGGACAAGAACGAGTGCATTGCCCAGCTTGTCAGCGCACTCTTGTCAGCCCTATCTGTTACCAACAACATTTGAAAACGCAAGGTTCACAGATGAAAAGTGCTTGTCAACTGTTAAAATTGTGCCCTACTTGTGGACAAGGCATACGTACCAACAGTGCCAAGGCACACGTATGTTCAGGAAAGAAACGATGTCACATTTGTCACCAAATCGTGGACTTGGAACACGAATGCTACATTAAAAAATACCATTCCAAACATGAAGAGGAAGATGACCAGAAGAGGAAAGGCAATTTCATCTTTTTCGATTTCGAATTCATGCAAGAGACCGGTATTCACATTCCTAATTTCTGCGTGGCTCTTCGAGCGTGCGAGAAGTGCATCCAAGAGACTATCGTTACTCATTGCCCTCACTGCAGCAAGATTCCTGGAGGACGTGAAAAAATCTTTCGGGGACCGAACGCGTTGCCCGATTTCGCCCAATGGATCTTAGGACCCCCTCGACGAGACGTGGAGCCAAGAGGACATCGAACATTATGGAGATTGTCATCACCATGCGACGGTGATGGCTCACAATTTCTCGGGATACTATGGACAATTTCTCAGATACTATACGGAACAAAGAACCGAACGTCCGAAAAGGACTTTGAACGAAGTCAAAATCATTTCCATGCAAGTTGTGACAAGTGCAGGTTAAAGATTCGATGAGCTACTTGGCCATGCCTTTGAACCGAATGCCTAAAACGTTTGGAAAGACAGAAATGGCCAAAAATTATTTCCGCACTTTTTCAATACCGAAGCCAATCAACACACCGTTCTACCCCATTTGCCTGAGGCTCACTACTCCGACCCCGACAACATGCGCACCGAACAACGAGAAGCTTTCTACGCTAGGTACCACACTCACGCCTCGGACCCCTTCGACTTTCAGGAAGAAATGTTAAAGTATTGTCGTTCCGACGTGGACATTTTACGGCGTTGCTGTGGAAAATTTCGAGAACTGCTCATGGAACACGGAGGAATCGATCCTTTGAAAGAAGCCTGCACCATTGCCAAAGCGTGTTCCTTAATGTACCGCCAACGATTCATGCCCGAAAATACCTTGGGTGTCATAAGCCCTCAAACGACTAAATTTGTCAAAAGTCAGTATTCGGTCAAAGCCCTATGCTGGCTACATTACTTGTGCGACAAGGAAGACAAATGGATCCAACACGCCCGAAAGGAAGGAGGCGAAAAGACCATCGGAACGTATTCGGTGGATGGTTGGGACTTAGAAAACCCCAAGATCGTGTACGAGTTTAACGGATGCTTATTTCAGGGATGTCCCATCTGTTACCCTCAACGTGGCACTCTAAGATTAGTTTTTACAACGGACCATGGAAGACTTGTACCAGGCCACTTGTCAGCGTCGCTTGAAGTTAGAACAGCAAGGATACCAAGTCGTGGAAATGTGGGAACACGAGTACGATCAACGTTTGAAAACCGATCCCGAGTTTAAGCGGATCGTGGAAAGTTACAAGTGGGGGGACCCACTGAACCCACGGGTAAGTTTGTACGGAGGACGGACGAATGCCACCTGTTTGCTGTACCACGCCGACGAGGAGAAAGAAGAAGAAATCAAATACTTGGACGTGTGTTCGCTGTATCCTTACGTGTGCAAATATTGTCGCTTTTCCGCAGAGCACCCGCAATTGATGACGGAACACATTGACCTGGATAACATTCGACAATACGAAGGATTGATCAAATGCAAAGTCTTGCCTCCCACGGACTTGTACCATCCCGTTTTACCTCACCATTGCCAAGGAAAACTGATGTTTCCCTTGTGCCGTACTTGTGCCGAAACGTGCAACCAAGACGACCTTGTCAGCACACCTAGGAAGAACGCGCCTTGACAGGAACGTGGGTCAATGTGGAATTGTTGAAAGCTCTTTACCTGGGATACCAACTGTTAGAAGTGTACGAAATATACCACTTTCCCAAGACAGAACAGTGCCACAAGGGTGAGGAGACTCAGAACGACATTTTCGCAGACTACGTGGATGCGTTTTTGAAACAAGAAGCTATCCTTCCTGGTGCCACACTCCCGAAGACCAAAAGAAATTCAAAGAGAAATACTTGGAGCAGGAAGGCATCTCTTTAGACCACATCGAGAAAAACGAAGGAAGGCGATCGTTTGCCAAAGTGATGTTAAATTGCTTGTGGGGCAAAATGGCACAACGACCGTGTTTACCCAAGACAGAGTATTTGACAGAACCTTCCTGCTACTTTCAGATGATTCACGACAAAATCAAATACATGAAACACGTGGACGTCGTTCGTGAGGACTTGATCTTGACCAATTACGAAGAAGAACTGGACTTTGTAGAGGCCGACGAATTTGGAAATGTCATCATTGCGGCTTACGTAACAGCCCATGCTCGCTTAAAATTGTACGAAGCTTTACACCAAATAGGATATCGCGTCCTGTATTTTGATACGGACAGTTGCATCTACATCGATCGCCTGGGTCACCGTCACCCTGATATCGAAGGAGACCGTTTAGGAGCCTGGACGGACGAGCACCCCAAGACAAGCTTCTAAGTTTTGCTAGTGGCGGTCCCAAAAATTACGGCTACGAATACCGGGACCCACAATGAGAAGTGCATATGGAGTGTAAAGTGAAAGAATTGGCTCTCAATTATCGCACCAGTCAAGTGGTGAACTTTGGCGTGCTGAAAGAAGCCTTGCAGTCTGGAGAGGATGGAAATTTTAGAGTGACCACCTACGACCCGCACAAGGTTGTACGTTTACCCACACACCAAATTGTCAGTCGGCCCTTGGAAAAAGTCTATCAAATCGTGTACCAGAAGCGAGTACGGCTTCACAACCACTTCACTTTACTGTACGGACACGCTGATATTGGTCAGCATATAAAAAGGGACAACGTCCAAGACCGATAGTTCATTGTGACTACCATTGCCAAGCGAGAAAGATGAATGCTAACAAACAGACCACACCATTCATGTTCAGTGATTCTCAAGTGGAGTGCGATGCTGTGCCTTGCGATTGCAGTGATGCCGTACACTGTGACCTCAGCGATTCAGTACCACATCATGGGAATTTTGCAATGACTACTACTACCATACCTACCATGGAAAGTGATGCTGTGCGTGTCAAACCTGACGAATGCGAAAGCGACGCCACTCGTTATCGCACACCTTTTCACTTTACATGTTTTCATTGTCAATGTCATCCTTCCTCCACGCGAGACCATGCGTCTACCACCCTACGGATGTCATCCAACCCTGAGCAAACTCCTGCGGATTTCACCGTACCCTGATCGAAATGAACCTGTGAAAGAAGAATATGATTTAACTGTGCGTTTGAATGAATACTGCGACTTTGAAAGTCAATTCAAAACCTTCCAAGGAAAATGGCCAACATATCTGGAAGGACCTACCCCGGAAGAATTAGCCAGAGCAGGATTTATCTAGTCGAGCGAAGGGGATAAAGTCAAGTGCTTCAGTTGCGGTGTGTCATTTCACGAGTGGGAACAGAAAGATTCCGTTTACCTGGAACATGCTCGATGGTCTCCACACTGTCACTACTTACCTTTAATGGGACCTTAGTAATCTCTGGATGGATACTTTACAAGAGTACATTAGTGGCTTGCCTGTGGAGTTGAGAGAACGCATTTACCGAGAGTTCGTCAAAATACAAGTGAAACGCAAACTCAGAATCATTTCTCCATTTGTAAACTATGCTATTTTCCAAAGTAAACGAAGACTGATTATGGGAGGACACTACTTCAGTCACAAATATAAACGAGGCTATTGGCCACGACCCAGTGATTCTTGAATGGATACTTTACAAGAAAACATTCGTGGTTTGCCTGTGGAGTTGAGAGAACGCATTTACCGAGGGTTTGTTAAAATACAGGTGAAATGAAAAGAACAATTGCATCCGTTACGTCACCAATGTTGGAAACATTGGTACCTGAATGCTACTAGAGGACTGATTTATGTGAAAGCGTTCCAATGGTCAGACATTGTTCAACTGGACGAGGACCAGAAGACTTTGGTTGCTACTCATCCTTCTATTTGCAAGGTGGCCATACTACAACGAATTTCAGAGAATTCATACTGTGGTGGATTACCAACTCTTTTTACGAGCACTGTATCCGATGAATTTGGGTCGTCGTATAGTGTTTTTTTAGTGACTTGCTTTCTGGGGTTTCGTTTACCAGCCGATTTATTGTGGGCTCGGTACGATCTGTACTGTGAGGTACCACCAAAATAAACATTATTATGTTTCCTTTAAATGAGCACGAGAAACTGGTTCTGTTAAATACATTGCGCTTTCATCTGCAAACTTTTCGACCTGTGTTTGAAGAAAAGTTTCTTTGTGATATTTTAGCCACGCCGGATGCTTACGAAGATGTGTGTATAGTTTGTGACTTACACTCTCACTAGAAAGATGTACGTAACTGGAAAAGTTGGGGTTTCGAGGCTTGAGCGAAAGAAGTGGTTTACATTGCCCAAGATTTGTGTTATGCATTCAAAGGAAAAAGTGAACTTAAAGTGTCCAGTGAAAAAAGTAACTTTTTAACATGTGTTAGTGACAGTGCCAGAATAAGAACCCGTCACCGAGGAAAACCAATCCCTTCAGGACAGGAATGTAATCGACATTCCCGAAAGGTCATTCCGGGAGGAACCCTGTTTGACTGTGTCAAGTGTAGAGACCATAAGAACATTACAAACTGTCCCTAGGACACCACATCTCGGTCACCAAAAATGTTGTACAGAGACTTGTTTATATTCCACTTTAATCGTTTTGATCTGCATTTTATCCATGTACCTAACCATTTGGCTTTTATGTATTTTTGTCTTTCGTGTTCACATTTAAACATGTTTTTTGCAATAAACGTGTCCTGAAAAAAGTATAAAAACTCTTGTCTTGTTTGTCTTCGTGTCAAACGTGACATTCCCTGCCCTATGGCTACCTCTGCTGTCTCTGCTCCCTCTTCCTTCACTTTCAAAGTCATCGACGAAAACTTAGATCGTGCCAGTTGTGAGGCCTTGTATCTTCGCCATCCCTTTAACATGTTAATTGCTGGACCGAGCGGTTCAGGCAAAACCGAATTTGTCAAACGTTTGATCGAACATAAACATCATTTGATCGATCGTCCACCTCAACGGATTGTGTGGTGTTACAAAGAGTGGCAATCGGGGTACAGCCTTCTGCGAGAAAGTCAAGGCGATTCCATCGTGTTTGTGGAAGACATTCCTGGCGAAGACGACGGGATCGTGTCTGACCCAGTCAAACCCATCTGGTCATCTTCGACGACATGCTATGAGAAGACAAAGAAGAAGTTAAACTGTGGTTTACGCGCAAAGGGCATCATCGTCATGCCAGTGTCATTTACATCTCCCAAAATTTGTTTCAACAAAGTAAAGCCCATCGCACCATCAGTCTCAATGCTCATTACGTGGTCTTGTTTAAAATCCCTAGAGATAAATCGCAAGTGCGAGTCTTAGCCAACAGTTAGGAACGCTTTGGCTGACCCATGCGTACGACGATGCCACTCAAACCCCTCACGCCTATTTACTCGTGGATTTAAAACCCACCACCCCCGATCATTTGCGATTTCATACCCATCTGTTTAACCACTGGTGCCAAGACGGAGGACCTGTCCCGTTGACTTAACAACAACAACAAAAAAAAGTCTACGAAAATCTCGGACACTTTGGGTATGTCTCACACCTCCAAGCAAGAACTGTCCCGATTTAGTCCTTTGCGAACCTCTCCACGACGCGTGATGCCTGCCATGATAATTATGCGACGAGCCGACAATCAGTGGCGACGCATTCTAGTATAAAATGACCTGCGCAAACAATAGGGATCGGTGTTTTTGTGCTCCTGAACGCACAAAGATGTCCCCTCGAAGAAGTACACACCATTACCACCATCGTCGTTCTTCTGTCCAAAAAGGAAAAGGAAAAAGCAAAGGACAGTTTCGTCATCCGAAAAAACGCTTAACCAAACATCGACGTCACCCCTTGAAAAGACACATTCGTCTAAAAAAAAGAGAAGCAACCAAAGAGGAGGATTGTTTTGCGATTTTGGTGGAAATGTCGTCACAGTTTTGACGAAGCGATAGTCCAAAAATAAAGATAAAAGGGCGTGTGTCAAGTCATCGACATTAGTTTATTTTTGGTGTGTGCCCTGGAACCAACAAACAAACAAAGATATCACCCCCCAGAAGACATCCTTCTTCTACCTCCAAAGGAATGAAAAGGAAAGGACTGCCTCCTCGTTTAGCCAAACGTTGGGACGTATTGTCCGTCCTGTCCAAAGCTTCTCCACCCATGCGAAAACAACTCATTCAAACAGCTGCAAAGACCTCATCGACACCGTGTGCGAATGTTGTTTGAATGTCTTCACAGGAACGATACCTTTGTCTAAACGTCAGAAAGAATGCTTAACCAAGCATCGACACGTTCTTTGCCAAATGGTCCAAAAGAAAATCCCCATTCGTCAAAAGAAAAAGCTGTTGGTGCAACGGGGAGGATTTTTACCCGTGTTAGGACCTATTATCAAAGGATTAGTAGGACCCACGTTGGGACTCCTGGGAGGTATTTTAGGATAAAAGGAGGATTCTGGAGTTAAAAGATCTCACACGTGACCATTGAAAACCGATGGAAGGACGAAAACTGGCTTTAGTACCTTACAAACGATGGATGGAATACCTTCGTTGGCAAGAA
Organism: Megalonaias nervosa; assembly: GCA_016617855.1. NCBI lineage: Eukaryota > Metazoa > Mollusca > Bivalvia > Unionida > Unionidae > Megalonaias > Megalonaias nervosa. The sequence continues at coordinate 17,632 of JAECUM010001850.1, read as the reverse complement.
CGGACCCCACATTTACCTCCCAATCCTCATTTGACCGAGATGTCCCAGTTACAAAACGAATTGCAATCGTTGATGGATGGCAGCGATTTGTCAGAAACGGAAAAATCTCAACCGTACGGTCAACTGTTGCAACGACTGCAACTCTTTCACCAGAAAGCTTTAGACGAAACAGCTCTACCAACTCTGAAAGATTTTAAGGCCCTGATGAAAAGTCCGTCACCACCACTACCACCACCATCACCCCCAGCGGTCAAGACAGACGCAGCCCCACGGATGCGTGAGGAAGAATAGGCACTAGAAGTCTTTCAAACACCGTCAGCAGTTCCCATTCCTAGTAAGATTGCAGCGTCCTTGTTGACCCTTTCCCCCACACACCAACGAGAAGAACTTAAAGCTTGGGTTTTAAAGATGATGTCCACTCCTCCTTCGACAGAAGTCAAAAAGAAAGAAGGAAAACCAGAAGTGAAAAAAGAAAAGAAGACCAAAGCCATCCCATTACCACCACCACCACCACTACCCTCGACTTCTACTCCCCTGGCACATCGGACACGTAAAGCCTTTTCCAAACCACCACTTCGCCCCATCCAGAGTAGCATCAGGGAAGAGTGGGTAACCTACTAAAAATGGAGAAGGTGTTTGCCAGCATTTACTACGATCTATCCCATCCTGCAGGTTACGGAGGAGTTCAGAAATTGTATCGTGCTGCCAAAACAAGACTGAAAAGTGTCCGTTTACCTCAAGTGCAACGATGGTTACAAGAACAAGCCACGCACATCTTACACAAACCCATTCGACGAAAATGTTTCAGAAGTCGCACCCGAGTGGAGGGCATCGACCATCAATGGCAAGTCGATTTAGACGATGTCTCTCATTTGGCCACCTACAATCGTGGCTACAAATATTTGTTTTGTGTCATCGATGTCTTTTCCAAATTTGCCTGGGTCGTGCCATTGACTTCCAAATCGAGCAGTGAGTTGAAAAAAGCGGTCGTCAACCTCTTCCATGGCAAACTGACAAAGGCACCGAACTTCTGAACCAAGCTTTCCAAAAAGAATTGAAGAAACGAGACATTCATTTTTTCACCACCGAGAATCCCGAAACCAAAGCCAGCATCGTGAAACGTTTTCAACGCACCTTGAAAGAACGCATGTGGAAATATTTTACCCATCAACACACTCTCAAGTAAATCGACGTCTTACAACACCTAGTCTAAGTCTACAATCAATCTTACAATCAGAGCATCGGACGTGCCCCCCAAGAAGTGATTCCCGACAACGAAGTGACCGTCTTCGAGCGCTTGTTTGGTACGTCCCCGACGGTGACTGTCCCCAAGAAAGGTGGAGTGTTGGCAGCAGGAGATTGGGTGCGCATTGGCAAAATCAAACGCACTTTCGACGAAGGTTACTTACCCAACTGGACCACCGAATTGTTTCGTGTCACTGGACGAGTGCGTGGCCGTCATCCTGCCGTCTATAAATTGGAAGACATAAACGGGGAAGTGTTAAAAGGAACCTTATACTTACCCGTTACAACACGTGACCAAAATAAAGAACACGAAGTGTACGACATCGAAAGCATTCTTGAACGAAGAAACCAAAAAGTGGGAAAAAGACGTGTCAAAGAAGTCAAAGTACGTTGGAAAGGATACCCTCCCAGTTTTGACTCTTGGATCGACGCTTCGCAAGTCATCGACTATAAAAAGAAGTGACCATCATGCCCTTCAACACGGCTTCAGCTACCACAGTGACCACTCCTTCGCCCAGTTCTTCTGTGCAAGATCTACAAAAACAACCTCTGTGGGTGTGGTGTGGAGAACGTGTGCATAAAACGCAAATCGTCTTTTTCTGCCAAATCTTTGTGGTGTATTGTGTCATCGGTGCTGCTATTGCCAATTTGAATTTGCAACAAGGAGACAAACAGTTGTGGACCATTTTACTGAGCAGTTGTATCGCTTACCTTCTTCCCAATCCTTTCCTGAAATATTCCTCTAACGGGAGCAACGGGAGTCTTGCGTCCAACGTCAGTCACCCTCCCAACAGTCACCACACCAACAACAATCCTTAATCTACATGAGAGGTACTTCTATTGGTAACTGAAGACCTCATTCGATCACACCACGATACACAACTACCCTGATCCTTTGGTACCACCGCCACAAAACAACAGCTAACACCACCAATGCGTGACCCCAAAATCACAGGGTTGCTGACACCCAGCTGATAGGTTTAATTTCGCTATTAAACGTACGCATAGTACACAAAATTCCAACTATGCTAAACAAGTAGGCAATCTTCAACTCCGACATTAGGCTAATTACACAGGTCGCCTAGACAACACTGGGGATATGGAACGTCCACTAGCACAACTGGACAGAATTTGACATATAATCCCGTATAGGTTGGCCCGGGCATTTCGGAGCGTACACGACGACAGCAGTCAGCGGTTGGCGTCCCCTCCTTTCCGTCTCCTGACAGACAGTTGAAAAGTAAGGACATCGTACATAATCGCGGCGTTTTTGTGGCACCATTCCAAGAACACCGACCAATTAAAGAGCTCAGTCATTGAGCGTAAACTAGTCGCAAAAGCTCTAAGTTAGCGTACGCGACTTTAATAATTGTCAGTCAGTCATGACTGACCAGGAGTGGCAGCCATTCTCTGAGGTTTGGTGTGACCAAGGAAGGACTCCAGCCAGCCTGAGGAGCAGTGAAGCACTAACCCAGAATGCCTCGACGTCCCTGAACTCGGTTTGAAAAGGCCGAGCAACCGTTCAAATTGCCTGGGTAAATGTTACAGGTTTTCATTTTGGCTTGAAAACCTTTTAGACTATATCTCTATTGTGAAATACTAATATGACCCTTTAGTACCACCATCAAAATTTATACTTACCTAAACCTATGCGTGAACCTAAATGGAATTAGTCATTTTGACTTAGCAGATTGGTAATTTTTAGAAATATTTATGTACACTTTATGCACTAAATTCCAACTTTGTATGAAATCAACAATGAAATTTTGAAACTTATTTTTTTGGCTAATTGCACAGGTGGCTTTTACATTATTGGCTTTAGGTTTTGTCCATTAGTACTACTGGACTGAATTTGAAATAAGTACGGCGTTTTAGGGCGTACACGACGTTCATTGCTTCCCATCGCACCGACTGCCGAGATGCTCTTCCTCCTTTTCCTTACTCGGCCTTCTGGTCATGGACGGAGATGTGGAACGATTTCCAGCCGTCCATACACCAGGTGACCCGATGATACGTCATAGTCGCCGACCAATCGCGACTGACGTCTCATATTGCTTTGGTAGACACCTGGTACCTCTGTAGACTGGATTTCCATTCATACTTGAGTACGTGTTGGGTCTATTCCCACTCAAGCATATAGCCCCTGGCTGGTGCTGTGGCGGAGTGGCATGTGGTTCATGGTTAAACATGCTGCAGGGGCGGACTGGAGATCCTACGGGATGAAGAAAACAGGTCCGGTAGTTCCCCGCTGGTAACGGGACAATTGGAACTCAGTGCAAACTCAAGGGTCAAAGAAATTACACCTACAACTCTTAATTTATAAACAAGTACCCCAACTAACTTTTCAGCAGCCGAATTAAAACAAAAACACCACGCAGACTCCCCAATAGTATTCAAGGACCCCAATAAGACCGTTGAGTCTGAGGTTGATTTGGACGACACCATATTCATGTCTCCTGCGGAAATCACAACCAATAACAAACCTCTGCAACCACCACCACCATATGCATGACTGGAGGGAGACCCCCAGAAAAATTACCAATTGGATTTATTTTAAATAAAACACAAGATACTAACTCAACTCCAACCCGAACCCACCCTGAGGTAAGCAATATAACCTCCCCAACAAATGTACCTGACACAACCTCAATGACATACGCAGACGCTCTAGTCTCAAAATCCCCACAAAACTCCCCAATAAACAATAAAACACCCATTTTCGAACAAATCTCCAATTCCCCAATCCAACCACCAATCGGATTGGAGCTTACAAATAAGGCAAAGACAAACTCAACTGCACAAGTAGGACAAGACACAACTCAAACCACAATAAATAACTCACCACAAGCAAATCTGACCACAAACATAACAATTCTTAATCAACCCAGTAAAAAACAGGCAGCCCCAAACAAAATAAATAAAGAAAAAATCCACTACAGCCAAGTACCTGGTCCCTCAGGAACAGCAGCAAATATTAACAACAAAACGCATAAAGAAAATTACGCCAAAACCAACCCCCCACTCCTACAGACAGACCCCAAGTTAAAAACTACCACGAAGGCAAAGGAAAACAACCCATGGTAGCAAAGATAAACTCTCAAACCCAAAAAGGCCAAGCAGAAATCTCAAAACCAGTAGAAATAAGGCAAATATCCAACAGGAGCCCCACAACAGGGAAACAACAAACACAAACCAATCTGAACAAAACTAAGCACAAATACCATTCCCCTGAACACACGATCTCCATAAGTAGCCGCAGTAGCCAACTACTAAAATTCAGTACGAACAGTATTGCAGGAGCCCTATCGCGAATCCATCAAGGGCAATTCCAACTAATTTGGACGAGCGCAGAATATCTAATTGTCCACTGCAGCACCCTGAACCAAGTGGAAAAATTTCTACAAATAGAACATATAGGGCCTGTCAAAATTAAAGTAACACGACACCACAAAATACAAAATTCTATAAATAAACAAAACTCACATAAAGCAAAAACAGCCACTAGAAACACAAACAATACCCAACAGGTACCATCCAAAACACCGCTAATAACCAAATTCAAAGCGGTGCTAACGTTAAAAGGGCGCAACAAAGATATGGACAATCCCACCCTGGAAAAGAAACTTAAAACACACGGCACAAACGCTACCAAAACTTACAGACTCAAAAACAGCAAGGGCCAAACTACAACAAAGGTTGTGATAGAGTCGACCTCGCCACTCACACCCCTAATTAGATTAGGCCCATCAGGAGTCTTACACAGGCTTGAACCGTTTGTCAACAAACCACGGTTCTGTGCCAAATGTCAGCATTGGGGGTCACTATGCTCTCCAATGCAGATACTCCCCAAGGTGTGCCAACTGCGGGGGTCAACATCAGGGCATATGCAGGAAAAAAAACCCTATCAAATGTGCAAACTGCCGGGGCAACATCACCCCAGGGCAACCGAATGCCCATACACCATCCGAGAAGCGAAAATAATAGTAATAATGAATACCAAACAGCTACCTTACACAGAAGCAAAAACCAAGATGAAACAAGAACAAAACAAAACAATAACACCTATACAGGAACCAAGCAAAACAATCCAAAATAATAGACCCTGCCAGGAAAACCGACAATCAAATAAACAAAAACGCTCAATAAACATAAATAAACAAAAACACCACCCTTCCCCCAAAAAACCAACTAAATCAAACCCCCCACAAGAAACAATAAACATCAGGCCATCCCATCACAAAACAACATAACTAAATAAGGAAACTCTAAAGGCAACCAACACACAAAATAACGCCAATCAAAAAACAATCACATGGAACATACCTAATGAAGTACTTAAGGCAATCACCACAATCAACATCGAAAACCCACCGACGATAGAAAACCTAATTAACCAACTAAAGCAAAGCCTTAAAAAACACCATATGACAAACAAATTATTAAATACCACACCAACTATGGATAATACAACTAGAAAAGACTTAATCATTTGGCAATAGAACTGTCGTGGATTAATCATCAATCTCCCTGAACTAAAACACAAACTCAGCTCAGTAGTACAAAAACCAGACATAATCGGCCTACAAGAAACCCACCTCTCAGATAATAACAAGAATCTACCGAAAATTCCAGGATACGCACCAGGCATTTTTAAACATCGAGCTAATGGGAAAAAAGGAGGAGGGCTAGCAATTTTTATTATTAATTCACTACCCAATACTGAGACGATTACAGTTCCAACTTCAATAGACGTCAGTGAAACATTCGAAATGCTGGTGGTCCTAGTCAACTATTAAAATCTTCAACATATACGATCCAGGCAGTGTCAACCCAATCAACTTAAACACCTACCGACTATTCTCCCAGCCTCCAACTGAAAATCTCATAGTCTGTGGGGATTTCAATGCACACAATGAAACTATGGGGAGGAGATAGAACGGACAATAGAGGCAGGTTGGTAGAAGCATGGGCTGCTGAATCCAACCTGGTCACCCTCAATGACTGATCTAAACCTAGCTTGGATCCTGAGGATGGCGCTCTAACAGCAATCGACCTAACCACTTGTACACCCAAACTAGCGCAGATAACTAACTGGTGGATGGACCAGGAAAGTATATTCCCCATCATCACCTCCCTACAATTGTCAGTTCAATATAATCCCATTGAGAACCCACGAAAATGGAGATACGATAAAGCCGATTGGAAAAATTTCAAATCTACACTAGCCAAAGTAAGCACTAGGGAATTAGAACATATTAACATCAATATATTCAACGAAAACATCATCAACACCATACAAAAGGCAGCCAAGCTAAATATCCCAAAGAGCAAAAAGTCCCAAACCAAATGGTGGAATGATGAATGCAATAAAGCACACAGGGAAAAGAAAAGGGCACTTAACAAATTCAAGCATTCCAAAAACTCATTAGACTTTCAAGAGTATAAAGACAGGGATAAAAACCTTAAGCAAGTCATTAAACAAGCCAAAGAAAAATCCTGGCAACACTTTTGTTCCCAATTAAATATAAAAACTAATTCTAAACAAGTGTGGGATAAAATTAAATTAATCCGGAGAAAAACAATTAACATCACCCCTAAAGTAAGAGGTGCCAATAACAATCAGGAAAAAGCTAATTTGCTAGCCAGTCACTTCTGACATGAGTAGCAATAAAAATCATACCCAAAATTTCCAGGAACATCGAAAAAATTTAGAAAGCTCTCTTAAACATCTCTTTAAAGACCTAGGAACTAAGGAATCTGACTTAAACAGCGACATTACTCTACACGAATGGGAATTAGCATTAGGGTCCAAAAAGGAAACATCCCCTTGAAAAGATAACATTGGCTATGTTATATATAAAAACCTTCCAAACAACATCACAACAACTATCATTAAATTACTAGATAACATATGGAATAGCGGCCAACTACCTGATAGCTGGAAACATGACATTGTCATACCTACCCCTAAAAACGGGAAAGACCCTAACGAAATAAGTTCATATAGACCCATCTCCCTCACCAATAACATATGCAAAATAATGGAAACCATCCTAGCCAACCGATTGAAACATCACTTAGAAAGCAACAACCTATTATCGGAAAACCAATGTGGCTTTCGCAAAAAGCGGTCCACCACTGACCAATTACTGAGACTCTAATCTGACATAAAACTTGTATTCAACTCAAAAAGGAAATCAGATAGAAACCTTATAGCTGTTTTCCTTGACCTTGAAAAGGCCTTTGACCTGGTCTGGACACAAGGACTGATTGCAAAACTAAATCACTTCGGAATCACTGGACGCATGTTCAACTGGAATGAGAACATTCTCACAGGGCGGAAATCTTAACCAGAGTGGGGAATACACTCTCAGATGAGTACTCCTTAGAAAATGGAACTCCACAAGGGAGCATACTCAGCCCCACTCTATTCAATCTAATGATTAATGACCTGGATCGCAACCTCGCATCAGCAAAAGTAAATATATCTCAATTTGCTGATGATAGCGGAATTTGGAGAGCTGGAAACCACGCTTGCAATCAAGTTATCTCAGAAATCCAGCAAAGCCTAGACAATATAGGGAGATGGGCTGATAAATGGGGGTTTAAAATATCACACGAGAAAACAGTGGCAATAATCTTTACACTAAAAATAAACAGGCAACTTATCCACCCCAAGTTATATATCCAAAATCAAATAATCAAATATATAAAAGTAGTAGAATTCCTAAGCATGTACCTCGACGAACATCTCGAGTGGAAACATCATATTGATCACTTAATAAAAAATTGCAATAAAGATCTTAACCTACTAAGAAACCTTACAGGCACCACCAGGAAACCTTACAGGCACCACCAGGAAACCTTGATAACTATCTGTAGAGCACTGATTAGATCGAAACTAGACCATGGTTGTCAAGTATATAACTCAGCTAAACAAAAGCACCTGAAAAAACTGGATGCTATCCAAAGGAAAGCACTGCTGGTCCGCACCGGCACCCTACCATCAACATCACTGGAAGAACTGCATGTACTTACTGGAGAACTCCCGCTAAACTTGAGAAGACAGGAAATGCTACTCAGATACTCAGTTCGGTTATCCAGCCATCCAAACACGCATCAAACTAAGAAGGCCATTAGCAAATGCAATAAAACTTTTAGCCGCAATCTCGTTCCAAACACTACAAATTCTTGAAGTAAGAAAAAATTTGTCAATTTTGGATCAGTAGGAGGAATACACTAAACCCCCTGATAAAGCCCCTTGGATTAACTCTAGACCAAGGATTAACACCAAAGCCACAGAATATGGAAATAAATTGGAACAAGAGCTTAAACTAAAAACCATTATTGCAACGGATATACATGACACCTATTTTAGTTTCGTAAAAATATATACTGATGGCTCCAAAACACCTGACCCACCCAGAACAGCAGTAGCAGTGGTTATCGCAGAGTACAACATTCAAATGGGAACCAGATTACCAGACCACTGCTCAATATATACAACGGAATTCTGGGCTATCATCGAGTCATTAAAATGGATCAAAGAAAATAACACCCCAAAATCAGTAATCATAAGCGACTCACTTAGCGTAATAGCATTAATACAAACTAATCACACTAATACAAGAGAAAACTTCCTTGCCGAGGCAAATCACCTACTTAAAGAACTATCCACAAGGAAACAAATTGTAGAATTCATGTGGATGCCGTCACACATAGGAATCCTCGGCAGTGAACAAGCTGACAGAGTCGCAAAAAACAAATTAAGAGATCCAATCCCAGCCACACTCAAATATAGCACCACCGAAATCCTAAATATTGCTGAAAACTAAATAACCCAAAAATGGCAGGAAGCATGGAATACTACACACAAAGGCAGGAAACTCCACACCACTCTCAATGAAGTTAACAGGTCCATACGACCACCAAACATCAACAGCTCGGACCAAAAAATTATCAACAGAATATTAACAGGCAAGACAAAACTTGCAAGCAGTTTTGGAAAACACTTAGGACCGAAACCCTCTACCATTAACTGCTACCACTGCCGAACCATAGAGGATCTCCAACATATCTTTAATAACTGCTCACAGTATCAACAGGCTAGAGACAAACTACAAAAAGCCCAACAAGAAATTGGATCCCCAACAACTTACCCGGGATTTATAGGGAAAAACAACCACAATATTAAACTAACATATCAAAACATCATAACATTCTTAAGGGAATCAGGACTTTGGGGTAAAATATAAAATTAAAAATAAAAAACCCACAAATGATAATCAAATACTGCATGGGTGTCTCTGATATGTCAATGGGGACCTGATTATTCAGCGGAGGCACCAGTACAGTCTAATATCAAAAACAAAATATATAACTAGGACCCAAATCAAAATAACACTAATATGCGCGAGTCTCTGATAAGTCGATGGGGACCTGATTATTAAGCAGAGACAATCGTGCATAATAAAAACAAGCAAAGTAGTGATCAAACCTATGGCCAATCACAAAAACAAACAGAAACATCACATTATAGAATATGACAGCCAAGCAAAAAACACCTGCAGATAAACGGAACCACCACCACCACTACAATAATAATACTCTCTCGTCCACTCCTTTAAAAAAAATATATACATATATTTCCTTCTTCATTAATAACCACTATAACACACGTCTTCCCTAATTTCTAAACCCACACTAACACTTCTCCCTACTTAACTAACACCTTCTGACACCTAAACCTAAATACCACTGATGACAGCCATTCCATGACAATGTCCCTAAACTCAGGCATTATAAGGTGGTCCAAACACCAGGACCATCAGGACCCGCCACGCAAGTGGCAACGTAAACCAACCATATGAACTATGTTATGACCTCAAACAGAATCATATAAGGTGGTCAAATCCCAATGACCATCAGGCCCCGCCACACAAGGTGGCAAATAAATACTTTACGTATACGGTCCCAAAGGACACATAGCCAATCCAAGACCGATACGCCCCCCTAAAAACAAGTATGTTACCTAGGACCCCAAATTAGCACACATAAGGTGGTCTAAGCCCAGGACCATCAGGGCCAGTCACACAATGTGACAAACACAAAAAATAACTTACTAATGGCTGTCGTCGAGGGTATCTCTTTCCTAAAACAGCACAGAGTATTTCCAAATCAATTGAATCAACTCTTTTGTCAGTAAATTCCTTAACTTTTCAAAATTCGTGCAAGGCACATTTTCGGACCAACAACCCTGGAGACAACGGGCACTTTCATGTGGACTCGCGCCTCCCTGCTGGCCTGATCCTCCTTTGCCTCTACCGGACATTCGATTTAACAGCGTGCATTGCACGCATAAATTTACCTTATCAAATATGAGTGTGTGCACCAAATCCCACTCACTGAGTATAACGCTGCTGAAACATGAGTGCGTGATGGGTCTACTCCCACTCATGACAAGCCTAACATTCAGGTAGCATGGAACACACAGTTCCACTGCCTGACGGCTTATTTAACAGCATTCATTGAGTGCATTAAAGCCTGGGGGAGGTGGCTCTGATTCCCTCTTTCAGGAGTATTTAGCCTGCATTGCAGGCATTAAACAGTGGCACATGCACAACATGTGCACAAGCCACTATAATTCAAATAGTCAGTCAGTCAGTCTGGCTACCCAGCGTTGACTAGTCAACACCTTTGAAAATGAATTTGTTCAACGAATTAAAAACAGTTGGTACTGGATGATGGATGCAGCCTATGTGGTAGAAAGGCTTGAAGATGAATGGAGGTATCCAGTTACCAAAGACTTTGTGACGAGTCAAGTGACCAGTCTGAAAGTAGCCATGGATCTGGTGAAAGGCATGATAGAGGAGGAAGTGGAAAAGTTAAGAGGCTTCATTCAGCCTAAGTATGTTAGAGTGGGAACATTGAAGCAGGCCCTTGATGATGTGATCAAAGTGATGTACTTTTTAGAAGAAATATTGAATTTCACAGAGTGGTCTTTTGTGAAGTGGGGATTAGAGCAATTAAAGAAAGCAGAAGAAATAATGAGAAAGGTACTGGAAGAGGAGTGAAGAAGGTAAAAGATATCTGGGCTAAGGTGAGAAAGGACAAAGAAAACAGAAAGAAAAAAGAGGACTTTGACAGACAGAACGAAAACTGGATGAAGGTACAGGAAAAGTTTAGATCCATGGATACCAGACCATGAAAAGGCGAAGAAGGGAATCATAGAGAAAGCGAAGAGATGGAGGAAGAACTGGAGAAAATAGAAGAAGAACCCAAAGGCCCTTTTCAGGGCCACTCATATGCCTCGAGAAGATATATATTCTCTTGCCTAAACAAAACTCAACCTTTTGTCTTGTCGCTATAGTGGTCCAGGGTCAATTTTGTCGCTATAGTGGCCCAGGGGGGTCTTGTAATGTTAATTCCCATTGTCGCTATAAATTGTGTCGCCAAAGTGGCCGGTGTGGGGGTGGTCTTGTAATGCTAATTCCAGTTGTCGCTAAAGTGGCTCCATTCACTACTGCCATTGATTCCGATGATATTTCGTGGACTTTATTGTCAGAAATTGTAATATTCAACCAATCAAATGGCGCATTACATTCATGAAATCTGAATTCTTACTCTAACAATCACGCAAATCACACTTGATACCTCTGTGTGTGTGTGTGTGTGTGTGTGTGAGAGAGAGAGAGAGAGAGAGAGAGAGAGAGAGAGAGAGAGAGAGAGAGAGAGAGAGAGAGAGAGAGAGATTATACAATGTTCGGTTGCGGATAACGTTTTATCTCCAGACGGTATTTTAGCGTGGAATAAGATGGACGGGAATCTTGTAGATGTTGGGGCCTGAGCTGAAATTTATAAAAATAAGACCAATTAACCAAATAGTGACATTATAGAGTGGTCCATTCTCAGATGTAATTTTGTGACTAGTTGAGTGCTCGTCTTTATAATGGACGAGAGACGTTGAAAATAAGAAAACAAGGTAACTAAACAAAAAATACCTCATCAGTCACATTAAAAAATCAGGTGATATTGTTGTTGTGGTTGTTGCAAATTTTTTCAGCACTCGATAGGCTACTATATGTGACGGGCAGTATAACTGGTGGAGGAAGAATCCGGAAATAAAAACCGGTAAGAACCACTGACCCAAACGAAGCTTCTGGCGAACGTCCTCAAATATTTACATTGGCAGAGCCCGAGACTACGACACATGCGGACAGATGTGAGATGGCAGTGATCGATAAAGGAAAGCGCTTTAGACCGCTTGGCCACCCGGGCCCAGGTGAAATGGACAGATGATATATAAGTACCTATACTATAAACATTACATAGTTAAATAGAGACATTTTCTCATGTAGGAGAGATATTCAAGAGTATAGACTGATTTTACACAGGTTACACGCAATGTATTGTCTTTGGTTGGACAGATATTCCAAGTTCCCAGACTGAATTTACTCAGTTATATACAGGTATTATCTCATGTGGGAAGTGATACTTTGAGAACACAGACTGACTCTACACAGTTATATACGGGCATTATGTCATGTAGGACGGAGACTGAGAACACAGACTGACTCCACGGTTATATACGGGCATTATGCCATGTAGGACAGAGACTCTGGGAACACTGACTGACTACACAGTTATATACGGACATTATGCCATGTAGGACATAGACTCCTAGAGCACATACTGGCACTGCACGTATTTTCCACAGATATTCTTAACACTAGTAGGTGTTAAATATGTATGTTTTATCAGTTTTCATCATTTATACTCGTTATATTTTATTTATCAAGAACAGTTGCTCTCATTACCGTACACAACATCGTGCACAGCACCCTACAATGTACTGTACACAGTATCGTAAACAGCACCGTACACAGTACCATACACAGATCCAAAAATAAAAGAAAGATTAATACTATATCTCCCTTTCCAAGGAAATTGGCATTGGAATGAATGATAAATATACCCATATTCCATCACGACTAAGCACACATTGCCAAAAAATAATGCTGCTTAGTCGGTGTGATATGCACTCGTGTGCAGACACTCTCGCATGGCGACATAGTAATTAATTCTCATCTACTTACAGTCATTCTGGATCCCTATGAAAGAAATCAAGGTATATAGGATTAATTATAGAGAATTATAAATATACACCAGACAGAACGGAAAGTGCTATCCCTGGATTCTATGTGAGAATGCTTGATAATAGTAGGCATAATTAATATTTTTATGCAAATAATATTATCATACATGTTAAAATTTTTTAATTCGTACTCTACGGAGATTCGAACCCAGGTCCGCGGGTAACGGCACCCATCGCCTTGCCTGCACACAGAGTTATGTGCTGAAAGAGAAAGACTCAGAGAACAAAGAGTTACGCCTACACACACACACACACACACACGCACACACACACACACACACACATTACAGAGTTATAAGCTGAGAGGGTAAAACTCAGAGAGTTAAGTCTTACGTAAATATCCCTCCAATATTCGTAAGACTAGTGTATGTGGAAAGTCACAGCTTTTAGTCTTATCAGCCTTCCTCGATTATGCTCTTTGCAAATTAAATGTCAAGAACAGCCGTGGTAAGTACTGAACACGAATTACAAATGATAAGAAGGTCTACATCCTCCTTCCTAAAAAAAGTTGTCACCAGATTGATAACTGTATCTGAATGACAGAAAATTGGCAACAGACTGATAACTGTATCTAAATGAGAGACAATTGGCACCAGATTAATAACTGTAACTAAATGACAGAAAATTGGCATCAGATTGAAAACTGTTATCTAAATGACAGAAAATTTGCATCAGATTGATAACTGTATCTAAATGACAGAAAATTGGCACCAGACTGATAACTCTATCTAATTGACAGAAAATTGGCATAAGACTTATAACGGTATCTAAATGACAGAAAATTGGCAACAGACTGGTGACGGTTTCTAAATGAAAGAAAATAGGCAACAGACTGATAACTGTATCCAAATGACAGAAAATTGGCATCAGACTGATAACTGTATCAAAATGAGAGAAAATTGGCACCAGATTAATAACTGTATCTAAATGACAGAAAATTTGCATCAGATTGATAACTGCATCTAATTGACAGAAAATTGGCAACAGACTGATAACTGTATCTAAATGAAGGAAAATTGGCATGAGACTTATAACTCTATCGAAATGAAAGAAAATTGCCAACAGACTGATAACTGTATCTAAATGACAGAAAATTGGCAACAGACTGATGACGGTATCTAAATGAAAGAAAATTGGCATCAGACTGATAACGGTATCTAAATGACCGAAAATTGGCAACAGACTGATAACTGTATCTAAATGACAGAAAATTGGCATCAGACTGATAACTGTATCATTATGACAGAAAATTGGCACCATATTAATAACTGCATCTAAATGACAGAAAATTGGCATCAGATTGATAACTATATCTAAATGACAGAAAATTGGCAACAGACTGATAACTGTATCTAAATGAAAGAAAATTGGCATGAGACTTATAACTATCTAAATGAAAGAAAATTGGCACCAGACTGATAACTGGATCTGAATGACAGAAAATTGGCAACAAACTGATAACTGTATCTAAATGAAAGAAAATTGGCATCAGATTGATAACTCTATCTAAATGAAAGAAAATTGGCACCAGACTGATAACTGTATTTAAATGACAGAAAATTGGAATCAGACTGATAACTGTATCTAAATGACAGAAAATTGGCACCAGATCAATAACTGTATCTAAATCACAGAAAATTGGCACCAGATTAATAACTGTATCTAAATGACAGAAAATTGGCATCAGACTGATAACTGTATCTAAATGACAGAAAATTGGCATCAGACTGATAACTGTATGTAAATGACAGAAAATTGGCACCAGATTAATAACTGTATCTAAATGACAGAAATTTGGCACCAGATTGATAACTGTATGTAAATGACAGAAAATTGGCATCAGACTGATAACTGTATCTACATGAGAGAAAATTGGCACCAGATCAATAACTGTATCTAAATCACAGAAAATTGGCACCAGATTAATAACTGTATCTAAATGACGGAAAACTGGCAACAGACTGATAACTGTATCTGAATGACAGAAAATTGGCATCAGATTGATAACTGTATCTAAATGACAGAAAATTGGCATCAGACTGATAACTGTATGTAAATGACAGAAAATTGGCATCAGCCTGATAACTGTATCTAAATGACATAGAATTGGCGTCAGATTGATAACTGTATCTAAATGACAGAAAATTGGCATCAGACTGATAACTGTATCTAAATGACAGAAAATTGGCATCAGCCTGATAACTGTATGTAAATGACAGAAAATTGGCAAGAGACTGATAACTGTATCTAAATGACAGATAATTGGCATGAGATTAATAACTGTATCTAAATGACAGAAAATTGGCAACAGTCTGATAACTGTATCTAAATGAGAGACAATTGGCACCAGATTAATAACTGTAACTAAATGACAGGAAATAGGCAGCAAACTGATAACTGTATCTAAATGAAAGAAAATTGGCATCAGATTGATAACTCTATCTAAATGAAAGAAAACTGGCACCAGACTGATAACTGTATTCAAATGACAGAAAATTGGCATCAGACTGATAACTGTATCTAAATGGCAGAAAATTGGCATCAGACTGATAACTGTATCAAAATGAGAGAAAATTGGCACCAGATTAATAACTGTAACTAAATGGCAGAAAATTGGCATCAGATTGATAACTGTATGTAAATGACAGAAAATTGGCATTAGACTGATAACTGTATGAAAATGACAGAAAATTTCATCAGACTGATAACTGTATCAAAATGACAGAAAATTGGCACCAGATTAATAACTGTATCTAAATGACAGAAAATTGGCAACAGACTGATAACTGTATCTAAATGAGAGAAATTGGCACTAGAATAATAACTGTATCTAAGTGACAGAAAATTTGCATGAGATTCATAACTGTATCGAAATGAAAGAAAATTGGCACCAGACTTATAACTGTATCTAAATGAGAGAAAATTGGCACCGGACTGATAACTGTATCTAATTGACAGAAAATTGGCATCAGACTGATAACTGTATCAAAATGAGAGAAAATTGGCACCAGACTGATAACTGTATGTAAATGACAGAAAATTGGCATCAGATTGATATCTGTGTCTAAATGACAGAAAATTGGCACCAAATTAATAACTGTATCTAAGTCACAGAAAATTGGCACCAGATTAATAACTGTATCTAAGTGACAGAAAATTGTGATCAGACTGATAACTCTATCTAAATGACAGAAAATTGGCATCAGACTGATAACTGTATCTAAATGACCGAAAATTGGCAACATACTGATAACTGTATCTAAATGACGGAATATTAGCATCAGATTGATAACTGTATCTAAATGACAGAAACCTGGCAACAGACTGATAACTGTATCTACATGAGAGAAATTGGCACCAGATTAATAACTGTAACTAAATGACAGAAAATTGGCATCAGATTTTTAACTGTATCAAAATGACAGAAGATTTGCATCAGATTGATAACTGTATCGAAATGAAAGAAAATTGGCACCAGATTTATAACTGTATCTAAATGAGAGAAAATTGGCACCAGACTGATAACTGTATCTAAATGACAGAAAATTGGCACCAGACTGATAACTGTATCTAATTGACAGAAAATTGGCATCAGACTTATAACTGTATCTAAATGAAAGAAAATTGGCAACAGACTGATGACGGTATCGAAATGACAGAAAATTGTCAGCAGACTGATAACTGTATCTAAATGACAGAAAATTGGCAACAGACTGATAACTGTATCTAAATGACAGAAAATTATCAACAGACTGATAACTGTATCTAAATGAGAGACAATTGGCACCAGATTAATAACTGTAACTAAATGACAGAAAATTGGCATCAGATTGAATACTGTATCTAAATGACAGAAAATTGGCATCAGACTGATAACTGTATCAAAAGGACAGAAAATTGGCACCAGGTTAATAACTGTATATAAATGAGTGAAAATTGGCAGCAGACTGATAACTGTATGTAAATGACAGAAAATTGGCATGAGACTGATACCTGTAACAAAATGACAGAAACTTGGCACCAGATTAATAACTGTATCTAAATGAGAGAAAATTGGCACCAGATTAATAACTGTAACTAAATGACAGGAAATTGGCAACAAACTGATAACTGTATCTAAATGCAAGAAAATTGTCATCAGATTGATAACTGTATCTAAATGACAGAAAATTGGCATCAGACTGATAACTGTATCAAAATGAGAGAAAATTGGCACCAGATTAATAACTGTAT